>MKEJ01056998.1:0-11644 GCA_001753735.1 Embelia ribes
CATAATGGTGATGTATAGACACTCAATGTAGATATTTTCTTAAAGCATTCAAACCACTATTTTTCATTATATTTTATGTCTCACTTTTTTAGAAATTCACATCCTTCACTAAAATTTATATTTTAGAAATTGCTCACAGTAATTTTTTTTTATAAAATTTATAAAAATTATTACAATAATTATATATTATATAATAAATTAAAAAATATATTCCTCCGAATCTTAATTAGGATTTCATAGTTTTTATAAAAAAAAATATATATATATAGAATTTGTGAATAATAAATTTTTCCATTAAAAAATCTAATTTAACATTTATGAAAAAACATTTTAGAAATTAAGAAATATAAAAATTAGTATTTTTATTGACATTTTTTTTACTAATTTTGACATGTTTCTCACATTTGATTTCTTAGAAAAAAAAAAATCAAATGGGGGGAAAGGTTCCTTTGAAATGACGGGTGGGAATGCTCTTATCATCCTAAAATCACTTTCAATTAATTTATTTTCTACTGAGAAATTTGCTAAATTAAAAATAAATTTTATTTAATTAATTTTTATATAATAGTAAAACTATTTATAATACTGTTGCCATTAATTTATTTTAAAATATGTATCCATCTTTGTAATTATATATACCATTCAATGTTTGACTAATTTGAATTTGAATTGTATATCTTTTATTTAATTATTTATAAAACTAAGGTTTCGGATTGCTTTTAAGTAAACCATCCATCAGTACCCGTGGACTGCCCAAGTGCCCATACAGCCTTACGTTTAGTTTCTTAAATTTTAATTCATCCGTCTCAAAATAAATGTTACTTTAGAAAAAAAAATAAAAATCGTCTCAAGTGTTAACTCTAATAATCAACAATGCATCGTATAACACGTTTTTTAGGATGTTTTAAATTATAATAATTTAATATTAAAATATAACAAGAATAATGAATTTATATTTTTAAATATAAAATAAAAGTAAATTTAATTTTTTGTTATAGTAAAATATTAAATTATTATATTTTAAAATGTCATAAAAAAAACATATTATACTATGGATGAAAGGAACACAACATTTATCCCGTGCAAATTTTGCAATCTAATTAGCCACACCAACCACCGTCTTACCTGTTAACTCGACACTGGGTGCCAAGTTCAAACTTGCAAGGAGATTATCCGTTCTAAAGGCCCTAGTTCGACCACGCTTAATGGTAATGTTTTTCAAGCACGTTTAATTGTAATGTTTTGAGCAAACTCAATGACCCGCAACTTAAAATACACCGTACCGTACAAAATGGAAGCATGATATGTAGTGCACTAAACCCTACCTACGGCAGTTGGGGACAAGTGATTATCACCGGGGCCACTATAGGAGCTAGCTCAGCGTCACTCGGCATCACATGCCCACTCATGCCCAACTAACACAACATGGGTACAAGTAGCAGCATCGGACATGGCTAAAACTAATAATGTCCTACACTTATTCTTCGTTTTGTCCCCATCATGCGTGCAATGCGACTGATGATCAGAAAAAAAATTCTGCAATGTGAAAATTTGCCAAGAGATTTTTATCAAAACTCGCAATACTTGCATATACCCCCACTAAGCTTAAACAGTGTACGACGTGGAAATGTTTACCGTGCTTTTTTGTGGGCACGGTGGAAGCGCAAATAAGAACTCTGGAAGAATAATGTCACTGAAATAAATAAGCATGTGTAAATGTGATTTTGAATACAAGATCCTTATCGGGTATGTATGATGCAATGTAGAAAGACCAGCATGAGAGAGTAGGGGTCGGATGAATAACTCTTTGTTGCAAGACTGGAGACCAAGTGGTGAATCTCCAAGCGTGAGGAAGTTCATCCGGACGATTGTTTTCTTATATCCCGAATCAAAAAAAACTGTCCATTCCTGCACCTACGATGCTGGAAATTTTTCTAAGTACTGCTGAAGGCACACATTTCTTCCGTAAAATCCAAATCTCTAGGTTTACAAGTTACATTCCCGAACAAAGAGATGATACGATTGAGAAAAACAAAACAAGGCACACATTTTGCTTACGGGATCGTATGAAATTTAAAAAAACACAATAATAGTGCACCTTCAATCACTACACCAATGAATATAACTTAAAGATTTCATTATACTCCAAATGCGCTTGAACATAGCAAGAGTACAAAGGCTAATTCTAATACCATCCATCAGATCAGAAAAACATACAACAAAATTCATGATAAAGCCACAGGATAGTTCCTGATTCACCAATTAATATAATGCTCTTAATATAGAAGAGTTGGTTCAAATGGGGGGGAAAAGGAAGACGGAGAGCTCACAACAATTTGACCATGTTTACGGTATGCTAGAATATGGCCGACTCAGAGCCAGCTAACTAGCTTCTAAATAAAATCATTTATAATCCAAATCAAAATACAAAACGGGGGGTCTTATAAAATACTTAAGACAGTGAGGCCAGAGGGGTATTCCCTGGCAGAAATAATAACTGGAAATAATTGAGAATAATAATGAAAATACCGGTAGAAATGATAATAAGCGCACAAGAAAAAGAAATCGAAACAACTAGCTATGGCTTTGGCACACAATCGAAACTCAGCAATCGCATACCAATGGTGAGAAATACGGGAGGAAAAGCACTTAGTTAAAATCTGGCTTTTCTGGGTAAGTGCAGCCAGACCTTTGAATGATAACATTAGATGCATAACAACCAGCTTTCACGCAATCTTCGATGGGTTTCTCTTGAACCAACTGAGACAGAAATCCTCCAACGAATGCATCACCTATAACAAAATTAAAATCGATATATCAGGCTAGTTTGCTTGAAAGAAATCAGTGCCCTCTTTCCTCAGCAATGGGAAGTTACTTTTTCAACTTTTATTCAGAGCAAGAAGCAATCAAATTATCCACAAGTAACCTAATGTCGGACGGGATTAAAACAGAATTATAACCAAAAGGTTGATGAAATTTTAACAAAAACAAATGGTGTGGCATTTTAACCAACAGGAACAAAGGACCTTGGATCCAGAACTCGAGAACAAGAGTTCCAAACTCTTCTCTAATAAACTCCAAGTTAATTTAATAAAATCTCATCTCCTCAAAAATAATATATTATAGGAAACGAAGAAATAAAAATAAACCTAAACAATATTCTTATTTGACTAAAATACAAAACAACTTGACAATCAAAATAATATACCATAGAGAAAGTATACTTTTTGAAGTGAGGTTTTCCTGCACTGCAAGACCGCAGAAGGGATCAAAACAGCAACAATCATTGACTAATTGAAACTGTTTTAGAGCCCACTTGGCAATCTTTTCTGTCCTGAATTTCTGAAAACATAGGATTTGGTTTACAATCTGTATTTTTTAAAGAAAGAACTGCATTGGTGTCGTGTTCTTAACAATATTTTAGAGAAATTGAAGGCTAAATTTTGTTTGATTTAATAGATAAATTTAATAGAAAAAATAAGAGGATAATCACAAGAGAGTGGGTGCATAAAGGGGCTTGAAAACTAAGGCATGGAGAAATGTTTTATTTTGTATGTGTTCTTGTTTGGAAAACTCAAAAACCACCAAAAATGGAGCTCTAAAATTCTTGCTTTTTAGCTCTATTGATTATCGGGCTCAAGAAAACAAAAATGCGAAGAAACACACTTTTTGTTTTTAAAGAAAGAAAAGATAACAGAGAAATTTCTTGCTACCAAAAACATCCTGTCTCCAAGTTAATTCACTAGCCCAAAAAATCACCCTGGCACAAGGAGGCATATACTAAATTTTTGGATTGTTAAAACTAGTACTCTGCTTGAACCCCAAGTGGTTGCCCAAATGGTCAAATCACTTGGACTTAGTGCCTCATGAAGCATTAGGACTGAGGTTCAATTCCTATGACGAGCAATTTCTTGGGGCCACACCCCCTAGTGTAAAAATTAGCGATTTATCTTGATCCGTGTAATGAAACTTGCGAAGCTGCTGTGCATGGATCCCATGGGATTAGTCGGACGCGCAAGCAGGCTTAGAACCCAAGGATATAATATAAATAAATAGTATTCTACTTGAAGAGAAGCTAATTTTTTATGAACAGAAGGAAAATGACAAGAACATTTGAAAAACTTGTCCAAAACAAAAGGAGCATTACTGGGAGAAATAAAGAACCATGGTGAAAAATTATGGTGACTTTTGTACCATAAGAAATATATATCATTAACTTGAGAAGAGTTATTGGATGAAACTAGTTCATAGACACACATACTTGTTATATACTTGTATCTCTATAACGGAAAACATTAATGTCATGAAAAATAGAAAATATATGAAGTCTAAATCAAAATGACATAGAAGAGACAAAAGACCACGAGTTTTTGAATTACTGCTTTTATGCACTTTAACAATAAACTATTTCAGAAAGAAAAGAAAAAAATGTTAAAAGTCAATGGAGTAGCTGTAGCTGTTCCAACCTAGTAGCATGGCTTCAACAGACTTGTCAACAAATAGAAGAAAAGTGTTCAATAAAAAGGCATATAAGATACTATCTGCATCCTGATTAATCAACTGGTAATAAGCTAGAGAGAGCATACCTGCTCCGTTGGTGTCAACAAGTTTCTCTTTAGGTAACAAGATCACAGGGAACAATTTGACCTTCCCATTGTTAGCAACCACAACTGGATCTGGACCCTGAGTAATTACAGTAATCCTCTGGTGTGTTCCAGAAGCTTTTGGCAATTGAGAAATTTTCAAAGCAATCTCCTCAACGTTCTCAGTCTGAAAATTTTGAATCAAACAAATCAGAAACAAGACCAAAGCAGTTCATGACATGTATTAGTTCCACGTTATGAAAAAAGAAAGTGGAAACAGAACAAGAATAGGGAAGAGAGAGACCTCCCAGCCATGAACTTTTGAGAAGGTTCTTGCTTCTGTCTCATTCCCAAACACGTAGTCCATATACCTAGAACAAAAAAAGGAACAAGCTATAAAAATATTCCTCAAGCTTTAGGGTCCCAATTAAACAAAATCATGAAACTATAGGACACTGGACTCACGGTATAACTTTTTGTAGTGCATCCTTGAAGAACTCACATATAAATGGGGCAGCAAGGTTCATCATGAAGACCTATATGGAAGAACGTGCAAATTGGTACTCAGAATAGTAGCTATTGCACACAAAGACATTAAATGCAAGTTGCACGTCATACCTTGTTCTTTGCAGCTGCATGCTCAGCAACAAGTTGAATGGACTCGGGGGAAACAGTGAGAAAAAACCCAGCAATATAGAAGTACTTCGCCTTTTCAACTGCCAAAAATTTGCCAAATTAGCACGATTGAATACCCGAATAAATATATTAAGTAACAAAAATGACACGGGGAAAGAACAATACCCAATGCCCAAATTTCTGGTTTCTTCAAATGCTCGGACTTGTAACAATTTGCAGCGGACAAGTTGGCAACAAGTGATCTGCACATTATATAGCACATTTATGTCCAGAGCACTACAATATAATCCATATTATAATTTACAAAAGGCAGTATGGCAAGCGAATATGGAACTCAAAAACTGCATGTAGGTGACCGGGCATCTGGAATTCCATTTCTATTTAAGTACTGTACCCATACATCATGCATGCTAATAGATAGGGTAAATGGGGTATTATGTGTGCTTCTGGATTGAGTTTAGCAACCACTTGATCACATTTTAAATTCTCAGCCAGCCGTTTTTATGCTAGAAGAAATCTGCCGACCCAATCCACGAAAAATAAAATGCACCAGATTTGACCTCATGCATTAAAGTAGCAGCCTTAGGAGGATAACACAAGTAAAAGTTCTGATTTCATTACCAACAAGAACGATATTGACTCTGTCTATACTATTAATACATGCAGACCCTATTTTGTTTTTTAGTGACACCCTCTAATTTTGAAATACCGAAAATACCCTTATAGAGTAATTGAAATCTAAAGCATAGGAAAGGACAAAAATAGGCAAATACTACTACTACACTAAGGCCACTGGACAACCATCATCCGTTTTCCTCTCCACCCGCTCTCTCATAAACTACTCTTCTCTCTCTCTCCATAGAATCCTTCAAGTCACCAAGGTTACTCTTAATTTTTATACTTAAATTTACTGTGTTTGATTCTTAATTGCTATATTTTGAGCCAATGTATTGAGTAAATTACCAAAACAAACCTGTTTTGAAAACTTTTAACCAAATTTAGCCTGTTTTGAAACTATTTACCAAATTCAGCTTGTTTTTATGAATCTGCCGTCGGGAATGGCGAGTTCATGGGACCCACCATTGGGAGCGTTGGGTTCATGTTTGAAAGGTTTATGCTTTCTATCAGGGCAATGCATTTGCAATCTATATAACATGTACTCGTCATTCCCAATGGTAGGTTCAGTGAACAAGTCATTCCCAATGGCGGATTCATAAAAACAAGCTAATTTTGGTAAACAGTTTCAAAATAGACTAGATTTAGCAAAAAATTCTGAAAATAGGCTGGGTTTGGTAATTTACTCCCAATTTATTTGTCCTATTTTAAACATTTTTTTCTTTCTTTTTGTAGTCATTGAAAAATTGGTGCATGCATCGTGTGTGCCCCGATTACTAGTCTCCTAAATAGATCCATTGCTATTTAAATGCATAAACAGATCAACTTTAACAAATAACTACTCACTGTACAAAACTTATATCAGCTCATTCTATGGAAAGGTACAATACTTTTATGTTTGTACTCTAATTCAAACAGATTCACACTGACGTTAATTACACTGAAGATGCTGGCATGGAAGAGGGAGATAAACTGACTAGGTTGCCGAGTGCTGGAAACCTATTCTGTAAAAAGTTTATAAACTTGTAACCTCATTTTGAGTGGTCCAAATACTGCCATTCAGTTTCTCTATTTTTTTCCAAAATCAAAATGAAAATAAAGAGATTGAAATGAAGTGATAGGTAATAGGGAAGCCTAACAAGATTAGTCCTGTTTCCTAAAGCAAGCCTCTATAATTCATAATTAAGGAGAGTAATAATATGAGTACAGTACACAAAGCGTACAAACTCTTATATGGCAACATCTTGTGCATTAATATTTTCCTCAAAAAGGATCAACACACAAGATATTGCCACATAAGATTCCGCACACTTATGGTACAAGATTACCACTACATGAATCATTTTCCAATTGAGAACGGAAACCAAAAAATCAACACTGACTGAAATGAGTTGTCAACTTCATAACGATAAAGTTTACACGAACCAAAGGAATACAGCTTGCAGATATCAAAATTTTAGAATATAATTTTCAGAATTAAATTTGAAGTACCTTTACAATTCTAAATAAACAAGGAAGCAGTGAAGGACAATGCCCATGGACAGCAACAATATTTCTTTGATTGCAAAGATAAATCAATATGTACACAGAAAGTATCATTTGCACAGAAAAGAGAGTACATGAAGAAGGGAAAAAGAATGTCAGTGCTTCTGACCTTTCACCACCCATTACACAAACAGCACATGTCCCAGTTGGTGCAGATTCATCCTCGTAATAATGAACCTATGTGCAACACATAACAACTATTAATAAAGCTACATTTCATGTCTTTAAAGATTATGACAATGCTGAAAGATAAAAACAAACGACATACATTAACACCAGCAGATGTTGAGTTTTTCTTCATCTCCTCACCGTATTTGTCCTTTCCAATACAACCGATGTAACTGGTTGCGCCTGGAACTTGAAACATCCACTACAGATAGCAAAATGCTAGTCAGATATCAAGCGAGAACATTTTTCATTTAAAAGCTACCTTTAAATAGCCTCATATCATACCTGAGCAACTCTAATTGAATTCTGAGTAGCACCTGCACATATGTGAAAATGAGTAAACTTCTCTAGATTTTATGCTGATACAGTAAAAAAAACATTCTGCAAAAGCCACTTTAAACCATATAAATAGAAATTAAAAGCTTTTCGACAATATCACATTATAAGTTACATTACCTCCAGCAGTGTAATCCACATTGAATTTCAATGACATTTCATCATACCTGAGAAGATAAACAAAATAATATTGGTCTTGAATAGTCAACACAGTAAATAATGAAATGACAAATACACCAATATAGGCAGTTTCATGAGTATGACTCAATGAAATGTAAACAACCAAGCAAATTGATTCCGAACAGCTATATAGCCTTTATTAAGACAGTTTCTGTACACTTTGTGCTTTTAAACATTCTGACAGCTTAATTTATCCTGGCTATGACTAAACATCCAACATCTTTTCTATGCATGATGGTTTCCCCAGCCAGATTTATTAATGATATTATGCACCATACCCTAACAAACTGATGAACCCATCTTCATCACACAAAACAAAAAATTATCCAGAGATTCTTTGCAATGAATCTAGTATTTTTCATAAACAATTATAGCAAATGCTCTTTCAACAAATTGTTATCACAGACTCCAGAGTATTGGCAAGCTTACTGAAATATGTACCGGATAATAGATCTGAGCTTTCTATTCGAAGTAGCTTATTTATGAGAGACAATAATTCCGGTAGTATTTGATCAACAAGGAGATGGGAAACAGACTACAATTGTTGAACTTTTCACAAAAGAAAGTAGTAATTACTTTCAGGTGAAAACTAGTAAAGTAACTAGAACAGAATATCACAAAAGTTTGCACGCACAAAACACTGAATTTCTTGTCACTCCGAAAAGAAATACTTACATTGGTACATGCTTTTCCTCTGCAAGAATTGCATTATTCAACTTGATCTCATACCTATTTCGCCAAGACAATCAAGTAGAAAGTCAATTTTCAATGGCAACAGGAGTATAAAAGGTTAAAAACACAAATATAAGTTTGAGAGATCAATCCAATTAAAGGACAAGAATGAACATTTCATATTTTGTTTTTGAGCAGCCTGAATAAAGATTGAACATTCCAATTTGTGTCCCTGATGCACTGGTTTCATGTCCCACACAGTGATTGGTGGGAAATGTTTGCGGAAAACAAACTTTGCAAGTAAATCAGGGAAATAGAAGAAAGCTCCATGTGAGATCGTATATCCACAGTGGAAACACTGTAGGCACAAAAACGACACCAAAATCCAGAGCCAAAACAGTGAAAGTGTCTGTCCTCCGTGTGTGTGTGCATTCCCTGAGGTTGAACTGGACGACCCTTCCGTTGGTCCAGATGCATACTATATAAATTGGAAATTCAGTAGAAAAGTTTATTATTTAAATATTCATGTAATTTTTCAATAGCAAATATATATTCATTCGCAGTTTTACCGCACTAAAAGTTTATAGTTATTCATTGATTGAAAAAAAAAATCCGAATCCTTTATGCGCTGCTGATGCGGCGCAATTAAGATAATATTGGACCAATGGGATGTCCATATCATTGCTCATAAACCTTTTTAAGCATAAATAAATTTAAGAGATCTAATAGAATATTTGCAATCAAACCAAAGCAATTACACATCCATAGGTTTCACAGTTTACGGGGCTGAAAATGAAAACCGCACCGAGCAAAATCATCATTTTTAAAGAGCTATCAAGTACATATCAGTTTCACCCCATCGCCTTACTTAACCACAAATTCATTCAGTTATTCCCTCAGTCCACAAATAATAGCCCAAATTCTATTTTAGGCTTTCAAGAAATAAAGCCCACTTCTACTTTGGTATTGTCCAATCATTGCAAAATTTAATCCAATGCCAAAATTGTCCCTTCATAATCTTTAGGACAATAATTTTAGTAAATTAGATTGAATTCAAATTATGAAAACTTAATTATTGACTTTGTCTAAAAATGTGTGCAAGACAAACTAGGCTATTATTTGTGGGCAAAGGGAGTATTTATTTCGTTTGTTTCCTTAGCAACAGCTACCAAAAGATCAATCTTAGATCTACAAACATATCATTCTAATCACAGCAGTTCTTCATTTACGGAAACTGTGCAGACCCTTGCATGGTTAGATCTGGTGACTTGATTTTATTTTCGATGAAAAGATCAAAGCACGGTATGCATATGGTACCTTATAGGTGCTTGTAACAGTTTCCGTACATACTTTCTATGCATTTATAATTACTATTTCATTGGTTTAGCAGATCTCAGATAAGTTACAAGCTCAAACTGTCAAAAATTGGGTAAACTGATCAAAGTTCCTTTCTTTTCCTTTATCAATCTTAGATCCACAAACACATTACTTTATTCACACTACTTTTTCATCTACAGAAACTGTGCAAACCTCTCGTGTGGTTAGATCTCGTGCCTTTATTTTATTTTTTAAAAATAAAAAGTCCATTGCAAAGGATGTATATGGTACCATACAGGTAATTGTACAGTTTCTGTACGTGATTTTCTGTGCATTTATTTTTACTCCATTAATTCAGCAGATCTCAAAGAAATTACAAGCTCAAACTGTCTAAAAACCAAATATGAATGAGGACAAATCCAAATCTATTAACTTCATATACAAATTATTCAACTAACAAGGATCTAAGATTTGAGCTCAAACTATGCTTAGAAAGGTTATAATACATATATATATAGAGAGAGAGAGAGAGAGTACTTGTCGAGGAACTCTTGGTCGACGACGGAAGAGATGTCGAGGAGAGGGTTGCCCATTCCTAATAGGATCCCTTCGAACGCCATTCCTGCTGGCTTCAGAGAGAGAGAGGGAGAGAGAGATGGGATGCCTGAATCGAGAGAGAGATACAGAGAGAGGAAGAGAGATGCAGGTTCGGTAGAGGATGCGAATGCGAGTTTATATATGCATTTAGGTGAGTGGTTGGGTGGGAGAAGAGAGTGGGCCATCACTAGTAGTCTAAGGAGGAATTTCCATGTTGGTCCCTATAGTCGGAACGAAATTATATTGGCCACCTATAGTTTCAATTTCAGGAGTAATAGTACTCATACTTTGAAAATTAACTAATTTGTATCTGTTGATGATGTTTAAATTATTTTACACTAGTATTTTTGGATAGAATACATGTGTGCATAGAATTTAATTCTAATAAATCGACGATAGATAAATTTTTATATAGCAGTGAGCTTGAATGAATGATATACGTGTATTTGTGGTGATCTATACTTGTGCAAGTTGTCACATTTACTCCATCAATACTTGATAGAATAACGCATCGATAATCTAACCATCATGAGTTCAATGCTAACCATATGCATGAGAAGGTATGATTTTTAATAGAACGTAAACAATATCTAATCCAAATGAAAAAAATAATCCACGAGGCCTTATTATTATGTTTTTTTGCCTTACAAAATACTCAAATTGAACATAATCTCAAATCTTGGCTAATAGCCAACAACTATCTAAATTCAAAAAGATAATGCAATGGAAATAAATTAATACATAACTCAGTGCTTCCTTCAATGAGCCTCGACCTGTTCTAAATCACTGTCCCTAAATCCGAGCTCATGGTTTTGCTTGGCATTTTCATGCAAATCAACAGTAGAAAATCCAACCAATTAGACACAAGTCAGAAAAATATATCCAATCTATCGAAATAATGAAACAATATGTATAGAACATGTGCAGCAAAAATAGAAAATATACTGCTACATCTAAACTTCTAAAGCATGTATAACGAATGAATGTAAATACCT
>MKEJ01057001.1:0-13156 GCA_001753735.1 Embelia ribes
ACAATACAATTCAGGATAAATTTTTGATACAAATTTTTAGTATGTATATTATTATTCTTTATAAAATTATGCAAAGAACGAGAATTATAAGAACTTAGTTTTCATTTTGTGTATTGTATTTGCTATAGACACAAATTTTAACCCTTTGGCTCCGTTTGTTTCGATGAGAAAATATAGAAAAGAAAATATTCTCAAATGGATGAGAATAGATTGATGTGTGCACAATCTAAAATATTAACTTTTATAAGAGAAATTCTTTCTATAAACTCCGATTCAAAAATTAAATGAGAAAGCCTGGTGAAATACTGTAGGTGTCACAGTTGTTTCCAGCCATTTACGTACCCATAGCTTCTCCGGTCGCTTAGTGATTCGTACTAGTTGGTCGTCGAGTTAAAGGAGAATGAGCAAGTCTTGCTAGCCACAACTTCACTGTAGCTTAGTGATACGCACTAGTTCGGTCGTCGAGTTAACGGAGAACGAACAAATCTTACTAACCATAGCTACACTTGCCGCTTGGTGCTCCTGTTTAAGCCCTCAAAGTTGTTTAAAACAAGCCCCCAGCCAAGAAAGTATAAACCTTTAAAAGTTTGATTGATCTTGTACCTTATCCTATCATACTTCTCATTCCAAAGCCTTGGTTCTGTTCACATTTGTACCTCATGTGACCACAGCAAAGGGTCTTGAATTTCTTGCTACATATCACAAACCTCCTTTTCCTTCTTTCCTGGCAAAATAGAAGTGATTGGGTGAGTCAAATTGCCACATGGCTATCTCCATCCTCCACACCATATGATCATGCAACTGATGACGAATTCGTTATGGATACGGGTTGGCGAGCGTGGTGGAACTCAAAATTTACCACTTGGCAACGAATTCGGTCAATCTGCTTTGCTCATGCTTTCCTATATTTCCCATAACTCAGAGTAATGTGCTAACCCGACGTCAAGGTACCGGTCCATCTTGACGAAGAAAAGTTGTAGCACATGAGATTAAGACATCCCTTGGCTTCTTCAATATCTCCAGGAGTAATGAATGGGAACAGTAATCATTCTGAAAATGAAATCCCGAATTTAGTCAGCAATTGAATGAATAACTTCTAATTCTCTAACTGTGAAGTAGAAACATTTCCAGCGACTAATTCTGAGAAACATGCAAGTCCCAATGATTAGAATAATCTGTTTCTAGATTATCAAAAAAGAATAATCTGTTTCTGTACTCTGCGGCTCATCAGTCAGTATTTCTGGAAAATAAAGACAAGAGGATTCTATATCCAGGCAACAACAAATGGCCCGATGAAAGAAATTTATCAATGGATAAATCTAGAGAAAACTATATTTTGACCATGAAAGAGTCCCGAGTGATGAGTGTTTGCAATGCAGCAAGGGCCTTAGAAAGAGAAACCGACCCACAAATTCTTCACCAGAAATCTCCACAAGAGCACATTCCATCCTTAAAGTGATGGAATCTCTTTGCATCTCTTGCAATTATCTCTCTCCCAACAGCTTTGGATACGAATTTGATCCAATTGTGACAATCTCCACAAACCCTAAGGTTCTTAAAAATCCTTATAACAAAACTTTTCTTCCTGCTCTTCATTATTGCAAATGCCACTGCAAGCTTCTCACTGTGACAATACAAAGACCTCTCTTTGTCTTTCTCACACACATCCTGCAACACACATTTTGTATCTGGGACATACCCTAAACCCTTGACCCTCTTAATCAGTTCGTCTAACATTTTGTATATATATATAGAATCTGGGTGAGAGCTGTCACTGGCCATGAAAGTATGAACCTCCCTGTCGATATCAACCCAACTCATTGCAGGACTCTTCTTCACTTTTATATCTCTCATCGAAGTTCTCATCTCAACTACTTGGTTCCAATTACCAGTGGAAGCATAAAGATTCGACAATAGTACACGTACCCCATCATCTCCTGGTGCAAGCTCAAGTACCCAATTCATTACTCTCTCTGCCATATCAACTTCACCATGAATTTTACAAGCATTAATCAGTGCTCTCCATAGAACTACGTCCGGGTTTTTAACTCGCTTAACTAACACCTCGGCCTCTTTAAGTCTCCCGGCTCGACCCAAAAGATCAACCATACAAGCGTAGTGATCTTTAGTGAGAGTGATCCTATTATTACTCTCAGCAGATGCAAATACTCTACATCCTTCTTCAACTAACCCAGCATTTCGGCAAGCTGAGAGCACGCTCACTATTGTTACATCATTCGATTCTAGGCCTAATTCTTCCATTTTGTTGTATAATAGTAACGCCTCATGACCAAATCCATTCTGAGCAAAGCTATGGATCATTGAGTTCATTGGTACCACATCTATCTCAACCAAATTGTCAAAAACTGTTCTAGCCATATCCACACTCCCGCACTTACCGTATAAGTCGATCAGTGCTGACCCCGTGTATGTATCTCTACCCAATCCGTATTTTATAACAGTTGCATGGATTTGTCTTCCTTGCTCAAGCACTGCGATGCTTGAGCAAGCACGGAGAACACTCGACAAAGTGAATGAATTTGGACTAACCGAACTGCGCATCATTTTCCGGAACTTTGTCAAAGCAATCTCTTCTCTCCCATTTTGTACAAGACCCACCACCAACGATGTCCAAGTCACCTGATTTGGATTGAGAATACACTTGAAAGCCCTAAGTGAATCGTCAATTAACCCACATTTAGAATACATGGTAAGTAGCGAAGTTTGCGAAGGAACTGCATAACCTAGTCCCATTTTGATCATAAGGCCATGAATCAACTTACCCATATACAAATCCTCTCTATTCCCACAAGAAATCAAAATGCTAGCAAAAGTATACTCATTCGCCTTAATACCTTCTCTAGTCATATCCTTGAAAGCATCCAAAGCTTCTCCATCTTCACCACATTGGCAATAACCCACAATCAGAGCCGTGAACTTTTCAACATCTTTCTCAACAACTCTATTTGATACCAAATGCGCATCTCTCATGCTCCCGAACTTGGCATACATATCCACAAGCGCGCTCCCGACAAACACATTCGACACCTCAAGACCCAAAACCACGGACAACCCATGAGCCATACGGCCTAGCACAACAAGCCCAAGACCGGAAAACGCCTTGAAAATGTTGGAAAACGTGAATTCGTCAGGAAGAACCCCATCAACAATCATCCTATCATATACCCTTATAGCCTCCTCGCACCTTTTCACCTTAATATAAGAAGCAATCATCGAATTCCAAGTAACAACATCTCTCTGAGGCATTTCATCGAACAGTTTACGTGCATGGTCGACACTGCCCAACTTGAGGAACCCCCGGACGAGCCTGTCGAAAGAACCAACGACATTCAAACCCGCTTTCGTGATATGGGTTTGGATGGATTTTAAGTCTGCGGTGGAATTTCTTTCTATACATGTACTAATAAGTGTGGAGTATTGGGATTGTGAATAGTCTTTAAAGTGTGTAATGACAGTGTTTGAGCCAAGTGTGGGGATTTGAGAAACAGTTTCTGAAATTAGAAAGTTTGGTTGAGTTTGTTTTGGAATTGAAGTTTGAAAATATTTGGAATTTGTTAAGAAAGTGACAAAGCCTTGACTTCTCTTGTAGGAGAAGAGAGAGGCATGCATGGCTTTTAACTTTTTGAAAATGGAGCTTATTCTTGGGAAATTACAATAAGTTTGTAACTGTATATTACAAAAATAGTTTAATTTTTGTAAAATTCCTATAAGCCCTAATACTACGGGAGAATTGCTATTATTATTAATAATAAAATAGTAAAATGGTTTTATTATTATCCGCATAGAGAAAAGAAAATTCGGAAAAAATAAATTTAAAAGAAAATGAAAAAAAAGGCAAACGAGGGGGATAAATTGTGTCAAGTTTTACGTTATCATTGATTTGAAATCTTATTCTATTGTAACGAATTCGAAACAAATGAGAGTAGTTCCATTGTTTTTGTAAATAATTATTCGCTAAATAAGTCTCGCATGGTGCGAGACAAAGAAAAAGTATTACATGAATGTGTTCGAGTAATTATTACCATAAATTTTGTAAACATGCATAAAAGTGTATTCGATATTGGACAGAAATTATCGTCTTTCAAGGATCAAATGTTTAAACCAAGGTAAAAGTGTGAACCAATTTCTTGCTGATCTAAACTATGAGTTACAAGTTGTCACATTTTGTTGGCCTTTTTTGTTATTAAAAATCATCAATCCCTAATGATCTTAGGGATCAACCAAAATTATACAAAAGAATGCAAAAAATTACAACCAAATACAATCGATCAAGCACCTAAGAACATAAAGAAAAGGAACAATAATTCACAATACCAATAACCAACAAGAATGCCGAAAACAACCTCAAGTTTCACTAAAAGTAGATCAAGGTCATACTCGTAAACCTAGCTAGAAACTTAAGTTGTACACAAGTCAATGTCCGCCCTACGCACCAAACATGACCTATCGCCAGTTCTAAATCACCATCGTTCTCCCAAATGTATTGGGAAAAGTTTGTCTTTATCGGCAGGGTGAAATACCCATTGTCAAGGAAAAAAAACCTCGTTATTAGTCGAAAAGTCCTACTCGAGACCCTTTGCTTGGTTTTTTTTCTCATACACATTTGGTCCCTCGCTCTTGAGCCAATGTCTCAAAATCCTCACCTATGATGAAAACAAATGTCCACTCTATATGCGCGCCATTGTTCCATCAGTTTGCTAGCTTTTCTCCTCCATCCCAATCTCGATATTAACCTAGCGCACTCGAATTTATCCGATACATCTGTTTGACTTGCAAACATGTCGAGATACTTCTGGACTAACCAATTCACCATTTTGGTCGCATCTTTCTTGACACCCCATTCGGAATGTCAAATTTCTCTTTCATAGAGGCATTCCCCCGACTCCTGAAGAAATCTTCATCCATCTTGCTACGAAAAGTCATATAGCCTTGTGACCGTGACCGTGACCATACCCGCTATATCATCACTTCGAGTGAATGTCAAAACTATTAAAGCTTCTCCACCTGCAAGAATAATCCCTCCCGCAACTCGTTCTAAAATTTCACACCCTTGCAATTGTAGAGATTTAACCACTCTCCCTTATTTATCACCTACACACAAAAGCACTGGACAAAATTCGCCTTTATCGATCGGACAGAACACCCTCTGTTTGGATAAAACAGCCATGCTTTCGGATGAAAGTCCCACCCGAGACCAAATCTTGACTTCACCGCAAAACTACGTTGCCCATTTATTATGACTTGATTTCCGGTTTGTAGACAATTTCAGCGGGTACAAACTCCTCAAATTACATCGATAATAGTCATTTTTCAACTACATCTTGAAGAAAAAGAAGTTAATGATTAATCAGGTTATTATTAGCCTTTGATACACACTTATGTACACCAACATACTCGTGATTTACAATAATTAATGTACGGAACCACTCCATTTTTTCGGTAAGTCCATAATTTTAAAATATAATCTTTCAATATTTTCTTATAAAAGATTACTTTAACTTTCTTTTGAGACATTTACCCAACAAAATATAGATTCCTCCATTATGTTTAAAAATTTTGCTTAATGAGACGATGATTAAACTCATGGTCCCCATAGTTTCGATTAACTTTGTATTTGGTCTCTGTACAATCTCAAAACTAATAGTCCTCCTCAGCTTTTACAAAAGTGACAAATTTGGTCCTCAATTTTTTATAAAATGCATATATATTCAATCCCTTTTATCCTTTTTTCTCATATTAAAAACCTTACACTCAAATTAGAAATGATTTCATCATAAAAAATATTAAAAGGACTAGTGTACATCAAAATAAATCATATATTGGTTATTTGGTGTTATTTTCTTCATTTAAATGACTTTGCTTTCATCATAGGGGCCAACTATGTCAATTATTAAAAAACAAGAGTAATCTGATTGTATATGGGGACCAAATATAGTTTCCGATAAAACTATAAGGAGCATGCGTAATTAACTCTAATAATATTATTTATAGTGCTCCTCCCTCCTTCCAACATTTTTATTCTTTATTTTTATTTCCAAATTGTTGTCCATTTTAATAAATAAACACCATAAAAAATTTAGAAAAAAATAGCTAAATTGCCCATATTTATGTGAATTCTATTCTTCAACATTCCAATTTTATAGTAGGCTAGGGGATGGATTTATAAAATGTAATAGCATTTAATGTATCAAGGCATGTTAACCCATGCATTTTTAATTCGTATTGTGCACACTTCTTTTACTGCTATTTTTTTTTTATGTGAATGATATTCTTGTTATAGGGAAGGGTATTGCTGCCACTAAATAGTTTCTTTATAGATCGGTTTTGCATCAGCGATTTCGATGCCTTAAAGTACTTCTTGGGTTTGGAGGTTGCTTGTGCCTCTGCGGCCATTTTCTTATCTCAACAGAAATATGCTCTCGATATTCTTAATAATTTTGATTGCTTGGGCATTTGACCAGTCACGTTTCCCATGTAGCAAACCCTTCACCTTCGCTTCGATGGCGGGGAGCCTTTATTGGATCCTAGCATTTATCATCGTCTCATTGACAGGCTTATTTGTCTGACTATTATTCGTTATGATATTACTTTTTTAGTTCACTATCTTAACTAGTTTATGCAGTGCCCCACTGATATCCACTTACAAGCCGTTTATCATATCATTCGCTACTTAAAGGGTACGCCCGAATATGAATTATTTTTTTCGTCTAACTGCGATCTTCAGCTTACTTCCTATGATTGGGCGAATTGCCCCTCTACTCATTGTTCTACCTTTGGTTTCTTCATTGTTTTGAGTTCTAGTCTTGTTTCTTATAAGAAGCATAATGTTGTTTCGCGTTATTCAGTTCGAGGCTGAGTATCATGCTATGATTACTACCACTTATGAGTTGGTTTGGTTAAAAACTCTTCTTTGAGAACTAAGGGTATCTTCCTCCTATCCGATTCGTCTATTTTGTGATAATCAGTTTGCCTTTTATATTGCTTGCTATCCGATTTTTTATTACCGCATTAAGCATATCGAGATTGAATGTCATTTGGTTTGCGATAAGTTACATGTTAATTTGATTGAGCCTGTTTATACCCCGTGAAGTCTTAGCTTGCAGATATATTTTATAAACCGCTTAGCCGTGATTCGCATGAGTTTTTTACGGACAAGTTGGATATTACAATTATTCATATTCCAAATCGAGGGGGGTATTAACTTTCTATAATTGATGTCTTTATTATGTATTTTGTTTTTTCGTATCCGGTCTTTCTATAGATTTCTATAAGACATTTATTTTGGCCTTTTATCTTTTTAACATATGTAATGCTATGAAATGGAGGCTGAGAGCTACAGACTACTCTACACACAAGTGGTAGAGGTTCGGTAAAAATTTTATAATTCTAATATCGATTGCTAATGTTTAACTTAATAATTTCTCTGCAGCCGCTGCAAAACAGTCTCTTCTATAGCTCAGATCTCGTGGGGAAGCCGGGAGACAACAGCCATAATGCGTGGCAGCTCTAGTGACGTTTCTCTTGCCTCATTTTGTACCCCTCCAACCCTTCCCTTGCATTAAATTCCCTCCCATTATATACCCATACATATGCATACGTACATATATGCCTGTTATTGAGGCAGCTGTCACTTTATTAGCGACCTATATTGTGTAATACTAAACACATTAATTAATACTTTTTTGGTCAGTGAAATGCGTCATGTTTCATCATCATCTGTTATCGGTGCCTTGATATGTATAAATTCTATTATTGATATTAACTGTTTTCAGTGTTTGGTTTTCACTCTCTTCTTATTAGTAATATTATGGGCTTTTTGTGGCATTTTATAAGTTCGGTTTTTTTATTTTTTCCTTAAATGTTGGATTGGATTTCACTTTGCAGCCTTTAAGCTGAATATTTTTGTTATTTTGATATTAATAAGTTAATTTTTTTCTAAATTTGATACTTCCAACTTTTTTCTTAATTCGAAAAAATTAGACTTTTTTTCCTGAATGTTAAACAAACAAACCCTATACACTTGACATGCTATTGTATGGCGCCTTTTTCAGATAGCACTAAAGAATATCTAAAACTAAGAGGTATATGCGGCATGCCATTTAAAAATTATTTTCCAGAAATTGTTATCAAATAAGTTTTTGCGTACAAAAACTAAGCAGCGAAAAAATCTAAATTTTCAATTTTTAAAAATAGAAAATTAAAACTGAAGTACTAACCAAATATGGCCTAAGTCTTACGTGCCGTTTGGATGAAAATTTTGGATATTGGCTTAGGAGGCTAGCATAATTAGTTTGATCCGCTACGTCATAAATTGTTTGGCTAACTTTTAAATTTCTAACTTAAACTACCTAATTAATTCTCTGATTAGTGCACTAAATTTTGCTATATTTGGTTTTATCGAACACTTCCTCTCAATTAATTGAGCGAAAATCATTAACAAATACAATAACCCCTCTTGGCAGGCGTTATTTACAACGCTATTTGTTGCTTGTGTTTTTATTCATCATTTCAGTTGAATTTCAACTCTTGATTTTAATAATGGATAGTTACAATTTGTATATATATAATTATTTACACCACTTTTTAAATAATTAAGCATAAGTGAAAGGATTTATTAATGATTAAAATTCTTAATGTTCGCCACTATATAATTATTTAAGCATAAGTGAAAGGATTGATTATTATTAATGATTAAAAGTATAAACGAGCACCTCAATTAATTCAAGGTTGCATAAATTAATTCCAAACCAGTCAAGCCTGATAAAGTTGATTAATGGTTTGAAATCTAAAAGATTAGTATTAATTGTGCAATTAAATAATACGTGCGACTAGTTGCATTAATTTAATTTGAAAAATGGTTACCGAACGAGCTGAAGCCATAAATTGATAACTACATAGTATTAATTTATTATGAAATTGAAAGTATGGAGTTCAATTAAGCGTTTTAATGGATGATAAAAACCTAAATAATAAGGTTTGATAAATTAAATCGAGATAAATAAACTGGTAATAGGGCGACAATGTGACAACATAAACACCAACATGTGAGATCAAACGGATAAAGTGGGGGCACGTGTCACGTCAGCAACAGAAGCGACAAAATATTAAATGAGAATTTCAAATGGCAACCATTGGATCAAATTGTGTGGATCATAACAAAAGGGAGCAACTGTGAAATTGGCTATATAAAAGTGATAGAACAATAGAGAAGAAAGCATTGATCAAGCACTCCTCGACACAAATTTTATCTATGAATAGGCATAATTTAGTCTTAAGAGTAGCTGTAAAGTAATTCAAAGCAATTTTTGCTTCTGTAAACCATTAAATAGTTGTAATTAAAGCCATTAGATTAAGTAATAAAAATTATTTTTGTTTTTCAATTTTGTTCTATTTCATTTGTCGCCTCAACTTACTATATACGATCTGAGAAAGCCTAAAAGTAAGGTAATAACCTACATTCGTATTATTTTGAATTTTTATTTTAGGACTCATCGAAACAATTTTATGCAGGGGAGAGAGTTTTGTGGGTAATAATAATTTATACACTTTTTTCAATTTTGGGTCTTGAATTGATGGGCCATATTAAATGACACCAATTATTCACACCTACTAACTTTGGTGTTTTTCACGTTATTTTTGTGGTGTGAATCACACCATATTGTGAGTATATATATGCAAGTTTGGAAGAGTTGAAATACACACCAAACAAAGATATGTTCTATGAGAGTTGCGAGATGAGTGACAAAAATTGTATGATAATTTTGTACCCCTATTTGAGTGATTTTAATAAAATTTAAACTTATTTTCGTGGACGTAAGCACAGTTGTTTAAACCATGTTAAATTTGGTGTCGATATTTTTGATTGTCTGATTTTTGCAGGACAATATGAACTACTAGTTTCTCAATTAGTGTACTAAACTACCCTATAGTTAGCTTTTTTCTACCCTTCTAAACAATTAATTTGAACGGAAATTAGTAACGTGCAAGTCACATGACCAAGTGTTATAACTAGAACTACTACTTATAGGAGCCTCCCACCTCGATGCAATGTATTTTTTACAAAGATGAAAAAAAATAAAATAAATTGTAAATCTGTTGAATAGTATGTTTCTTAAGAGAACCAGGTTGTATGCCTATTTTCAAGGTAGAATCCAACTGGGGCTATTGTTTTTACTAAATTGCTTCACGTCTAAGATTAACTCATTTTACTTCTTCTTGTCAAAAAAAGTCATCAAAAAATATAATAGCATTCTTAATTTATGTGTAAAACTTATTGGAATTTTGGCTAATAGTTGGGGCTTATTTTTTTTTTTTTCAATTTTGATTTCGGTGATTTAGGTTTATGAGGACAATAATAATCCCTAGATTAGTAATTATTATTATTTGTATATTAATGGAGTCAAACTCTTCACCAATTCAATTCGTTCTTGTAGAATAGCAGGGAGATTTTACTTGGTGTTGGTAACCGAAATTAACAGAGGTCCCCACATTTTTGTTCATTGTTTTGTATCTTTTTTTTTTTTTTTCCAATTTCGATTCCAGTGATTTAGATTCATTAGGACAATAATTCTTTCCTGTACTTATAATAATTATTTTTTGTATATTATGGAGTCAAAATCTTCACCAATTCAATTCACCCTTATTACCCTCCCTTTCTTGATTGTTTTGCTTTTAAATTAGGAAAATATAACGTTAGAATCAAGGTGTTAGAATCGTCTACCACCTCACTTAAAGTGGATGTAGTTTTAAACTTGCTCAGGATTTATTTGATAAAGAATGATGGCAAACGTTTAAGAAATAATAAAAAAATGGCTTGAACAAATAAGAAACAAGTTTTTATTGTTCACAGCAGTTGACGATAAAACAAACTATATTTTGCTACTCTTACACCTATTTAGTTTAAGTTAGCCTACTAAGAAAAAAAGACAAAGTGCCCTTGCAGGCCTTTTGTAGCGTCTTCTGCATAATTGCTCATTTGAATTTGTTCTTATGCGCTAAATCTCTTTCGATGGTAGTTATATTCGTATCTTCAAACTTCACCACGATCTCAAATTTGGCAACGTGTATCCTTATTTGATGGTTAATACCTTTATTTTAGGCTATGTAACTGGTTATGAATTATTTAAGACTATTTATTCATGCTTAAATTTATATTGTGTTATTTCTTGGCATATTTTAGTTACTAGGGTCCTTTAAGTAGTACAAACCAATAATTGTTAATTAAATTGTATACTGATTTCAATTTATTAACATGATTAATTAATTATCGATCAATATTTAGTCAATTACATTATTATTGGCCATGCATAATTGTGGGCCTACTTAGGTGCAATTCAAATATATTGGACTAGTCCCTCATCTTGTATTGTGCTATAGCAAATGGGACCAATAATTTGAAGGTGGTGTAAACAATGGCCTTCAAAAGCTAATTAAAAAGATTTTGGGCCTCTATAATCTCACCTAGGTTCCTTCCTTGAGACTCTTTTGCCAACGATGTTTCAAAAATTTACTCCCCTAACCAGTATGCTATACAATTTTGCCTTTTCCACACCTTTCATCCATCCTAGGGTAAAAGCACTTGCTTATTACAACCCTGCTATATCTTCAAAACGCTTAGAAGCTATCATCAATGACTACCAGGCCAGGACTCATTTTTTGAAATTGATAGTTTTGTTTCTGGGAGGAGTTATATGGGAGGTGTCATACCATCTTTTCGTACTTGGTGGGCTTCCAAGGCACTTGCCATTTTCCCTTCTACCATGGGAAATTTCCTTGATAAGCTGGGATTTATTTTCCTCTGGCGGGTAAACTCCCTTGTTCATTTTACATGTCCATTAGCATTTACCTTTTAAAAGTTGATATTTGCCTGACAGTCTTATAATCCTTTTTTCATATTTACAGATTTTGCCTCATCAAGCAGGAGGGGCGAAGAATATTCAGATTACGACTAGCTGGCTACAGAGAAGTCTCAATATGCAATCCTCCAAGGGCCAATCTTGACCAGATCCCTCGTTCTTTTGGATGCTCTTGCTTATTGGGTTTTGTAACTCATTTGGACATGGCTAATTCTGTAAATAGTCTCTTTTCTTTTCTCCACTTTCTGGTGCAACACTAGTCTTTCTAGGTTTTGTATTTTGTACGTTGGATTTTTCAGGTCTTTTGATTGTAACATGACTTTTATAGCCTTGGTATTAATGAATATCTTTCTAAACTTGAATGGTCCTTCCCAATTTGGATACTATTTCCAATATTTTATATTCTTTTGCTCCAATATTTAAAATAATTTTCCAAACTAGTTTTCCTTCCACAAAAAAATTAATCTTAAACTCTCTTATTTTAAGCCCTTTTAATCTTCTTTTTCTGAAATGTGATATGGTTAAGAATTCTATTTCGATTTCTTCTAAGTCATAAATTTCTGTCTATGGCTTCTAAGAAAGAAAGACCTAATTCTGCATGTCTTGCTATTCTTTGAGACTGTCTGTACATTTATCTTCATAGGAATGACAACATGGCCATAAACTAATTCATAAGCAATTTTGTTAATGCTATCGTTTTTAGGTTTGATAGGCCCATAACGCTTCTGTCAGAAATATATGCCATTTTTTGGGGTTAGCTTCTAATATGTTGGATGTAGCCATCTTTATGATTTTGTTAGTTGATTTAACCCTTCCATTTTCCTATGTATAAAACGGGTCGCGTTCATTTGCTTAATCCCAAACCTTTCTAGGCAGTCAAAGACTACATTACCATTAAAAGTTGGTATCTTGATCTACTGTAATTATTACACGGATTTCAAATTTGCAGAGTTTTTTTTCTTCTAGAAAACCAATTATCTCTATTTGAGTAGCTCATTTTATAGGGATTGTCTCAATTCATTTTGTGAAATAATAAGTAGCTACCAATATATAAGGCTCCAAAAATTTTCACCAATACTATAGCAACATTGTTACATTTTTTTACAGTATTGAACAGTGATTTTCTGAGGTAAATTTGACATTAGTAGGTCTACAGCATGTAATGACCTAATTTTGAGACGGTATTGGCATAATGGAGCTATATCATTAAAATAATGATAATTGGGTTTGCCAATTGAGCTGATTTCAATCAGATATTGAAATTAAAGGTTTAGAAAAGA
>MKEJ01057008.1:0-11733 GCA_001753735.1 Embelia ribes
CTATAGTGAGAGAGTGCCGAGAGATGTGTGAGAGCACCGTAAAAATAAAATGATATTATATACTTGGAATATAATTCAAATATTAATAAAAGATGAAGGGTATTTTATGTATTACACAATAAAAAACAGGGGGCAACTGACCCTCCGACTATATGTAGCTCCGCCCCTGAATGGAGTTCCAAATGTCAAACAACAACAATAACAAGCAAACATCTAACAGTAACCAATTTCGCCATAGGGGTGAATGTATCATGGAAATCCTGACCCTGAACCTGTATAAAACCCTTGGCAACGAGGCTCATTTTGTAGCGCTCAATAGATCCATCGGCCTTCAGTTTGGTCTTGTAAGCCCACTTCCAGCCAATGGATTTCTTACCTGGAGGTAAAAGAACAAAGAACAAGTCTGATTTTCTTTGAGGGTACGAAGTTCAGACTCCATGGCATGACACCAATGTGAATGTTGTACCGTATCAGAAAGAGAAATAGGATAAGAAATAATAGAAGCTGAAATGAGCAAAACAATGTGAGGAAAAGAAAAATGATAATAAGAAAAAAGAATAGAAAATAGGATATACATACTAATAGATGCAAATAGAGTGAAGGCAAGGATACACGGATCGAGAGGTACAGTAGAGCAGTCGTAATCGATAAGGCGTAATGAACAAGGGGTGGTGCGAGTAGGTCAAACCCGAGTCGGGACAGGCGGAGGTGTAGTGGGCAATGCCGAACCGGTGCTAGCCGGGTTAACCAGGCTCAGGTCAGCAAACGGTTGAACCGGGGCTATCTCGGGTGGGACCACGGCTGCCGGTTCAGGATGGGGGCAGAACAAAATGAGTACATGAAAGGAGACTAATTTTGGTAAAAAAAAGTTGAAAACAAAATCAAATTGAGTTTTAAAACAATGGTAACATCTACAATCCTTTAATAATTGAAATTACAAGGCATAAAACTGGATTAAATACTCAATTTATCCACACCATTTCTCAAACCACCATGGCCTTCTCATCCTGGTTCTCTCGCTCATCCTCTTCAAAACCCTTGTTTAGAAACTTCAAATCCTCTGTTTTCAAAAAATCCAATAATACCCGGAACAAAATCATCACTGAGGTTTTCAATTGGGAGGAGAAGAAACAAACACCAATATTAGTATCATGGGCTCGTTCTCTTCTCCCAATGGCTTTAGCTGGAGGGTCACTCGCCCTAAACATCCATGAAGATCCCTCTTTCTGTGATGCTATTGATCTTGATAATCGGTACTTAATTGAGCTAAAGATCTAATCTTTGTCGGTTAATTTCATACTTGCTCCATATTTTATTTTTTGGATTTCTGTATTTGCATTAAGGATTGAGATTTTATACATAAACGTGTTACATTGGATTTGTGTAGTTGTCGTGATAATCTTTTAACGAGCATGGTCCACTAAAGTACTATGTAACACATAAAATAAAGGTTTTATACTCCTTCGTACATCCATTCATCAAGTAATATGCAGGAGAGAAACTAACAACATTGCTATTGCTATTAATGAATGATCTCTCTTGTGTTAGTAGCCTCTCTCCTTACGGCACTTGATGAGTGTATATATGTATGAATTTCCAACATGCTTGTATATATAAAATTCCTATCCTATGCGACTCTGGAAGTTACATAGCTGTTGTTTGATTGGAAATTTAATCCTTTTTGACGTTGTTGGGTTCTTAATTGGCTTTTTAGAAGCTACAACTTATGTTTTTAAAATTCTTCAGATTTGGTTGAGTGTACTTGTAATTTAAGAGGGCTTTCTATACTAGTGTGACTATTTTCAATCTCCGTAGTTTAATCCCTATTGGTGCATTTGGTGCAAGATTTTTGAAAGGAGCTCAAAATATGAAATAGAGACTTGAATTACATAGAATAGACACACACCAGACCTGTAAACTTACAAGTAGAACTAGGTATAAACAGTAGTCATAGTCAACTGGTTCAAGGGAAACAATGTATCAAAACCTTGAGCCTGAAGGGAATTGAGTAGTGTGTTTAGCTATACTGAAGAAGGATACCATTGGGTTTGATCCCTAAAATTCACACTATGGACTCTTTTAAGGGCACTGGTGTGAGTGCCCTCATGATTTCAATTGTTTGTAAAGCAAAATGGCAGGGAAATATACAAGGGAGAGTCAATTGTAGGCACCTTTGACGGTACAATTTTCATCCAAATTATAAGTCCTAATCGGATTACAAATCCCACTTAAGCCATCTGTTGGAAAGCTATAGGGTGGTGGCTTTCAGTAAGGAAAGTTTAGATTATGTTGCAAAAAATAAAAATTATCCCTAGACAAAGTAAACCCCATAAAATATGACGAGAAACTAATTACTTGGGATTATCTGTTCATATTCAAATGGGTAAAATGGAAAAAATCACAAATTAGTCCGATCATAGTGTAGATTCAAACAAACACTCAATCAGATTAATTGTTTGGATAGTAGTCCATCAATCTTTTCCATTGTATTCCGAACTGGACTTGTAATCCTGATTCTAGAAATCTTCTATGCAAACGGGCCAATGTTCTTTTTGATACTGTTCTATATTCTTCTCCTTTTGTCTTTGCTAAAGCATTTAAGTAGGAAAGTGATTACCTTTCCCTTCCTCCTCACTTCTTAAAATTAGCTTTAGTTGATTCTAACTTATTTTGGGATTTCTGCATACTTATAGTCATGCATATGAGTTTTCAGAGATGTGAGCATTGGGGGAAAAGGAAGCACCGACTATGCAATGAGGGGTTCCCTTAAGGATATCCCACAAGAGCTTATTGACGAATTGAAGGCTATTTGTCAAGTAGGGTATCACACTCCTCTTTATTTTGCTACTAAAACCAGCAGGTTTAGCTTTTAACTTTTCGACCGCCTTTTTATTAGTCAGTTGCGGTAATGCTATTAACAAGTTTATACCTTCCAAAAAGAGAATGTCGAAGGTTGTATTACAAGTCAGTTGGAAGCAAAGAGGACTGTAGCTACTAGTTCTTTTAATATTGTATTGAAGCAAAGGGGTTTATACTGGATGTGTATCTATTTTCATGCTTGATTATTTTTTATTCCTTATTGTACAGGATAATATGACAGTGGATGTTGATGAGAGAACTTTCCATGGGAAGCCACAGAACAGCTTCCACAAAGCAGTGAATATCCCTGATGTGGTTGTGTTTCCTAGGTGATATTGGTTTCTCTATATGTCTTGCTTGAATTGGTCTTTCTTTTCATCCTATGTTTATCTTATGTTATAGTTCACGCATGCAGGTCGGCTGAGGAAGTATCCAAGATCGTTAAATCTTGTAACAAACATAAGGTGCATGATCATTTTTTTAAGAAATTTTTTCACGCTCATTATATTTTCTCCAATTTTTTTCATTTTCTTTTCAAAAACTCGTTCTACTGAATTGGCTATTTTTTTCATTTAGCTCTGTACAGAACAGACTTTTAGATTATCATTGATTTACCTCTGAAATAGAGATAAATGTGAAAGAGGACCAACCATTCTGATTCAGTTTCAGCCCTTTGTTGCCGATCTCATAAACAGGTCCCAATTGTACCGTATGGTGGAGCAACATCGATCGAGGGTCACACCTTGTCGCCTTATGGAGGTGTTTGCATTGACATGACTTCGATGAAAGTATGAGCTGAACCTTTTTCTCAACTGTGTCAAATTATACCTCAATCTACTTGTTTTGATGTATGTGCGTATGCACAAACGCTTAATCATAAGTGTGATAAATTTCATGTTCTATATCTGTGTGGCTTCAAAATCAATGTCAGAACTTATTTTTTCTTTATTGGTTGCATTATATTTATATTTATATTTTTATTTTTCTTATTGTAGAGTGTCAAATCACTACATGTTGAGGATATGGATGTGGTCGTTGAGCCTGGGATTGGGTGGATGGAGCTTAATGAATACTTGGAGCCTTATGGACTATTTTTTCCACTTGATCCTGGTCAGTATTCTTGAAGTTGAGTCCTATGCAGGAACTAACATGAGTCTCAGTTGTCAATTGTGGTTTTTGATCCAATTGAATGATGAATTATTTTTTGAAGCTATATATTTTATCCTCTGCTAAGTTAGATCTTGTTCTGATTAAGTTGTTCGTGTTGTCAATTGTGGTTCTTGATCCTATTAAATGATCAATTGTTTTTTGGAAGCTATTTATTCCAAATTACCCTCAACGAAGTTGAATCTTGTTCTGATCAAGTTATAGTTGCTTTTTTGCAAGCTATTTCAGCCCTAATATGATGAGAGTAATTAGGAACTGTTTTATTTCTTCCTTTTGTGCGTAAACATTATTTTCTTTAAAATCTGCCTGCTAGGACCTGGAGCAACCATTGGGGGCATGTGTGCCACGCGCTGTTCTGGCTCTCTAGCTGTGAGGTATGAGTCCGTTTTTTAAACAAGTAATAAGTGATTCAGTTATGTATTTAACGAGTTCTAAGATCATGTGATCCACTAGTAACAACTACTCTTTTATTTTTCATTTTTTTCTTCCACAAGTGTGGATGGTGTGGAGCATTTGTTATATAATTGAACTTCTTTTTATACCATTGTCCATGTCATCTAGTCATCGAGTTCTTATAAACTTTTAGCGTTCAAACTTGGTCTATTTTTTTATTGGTTTGAAATTATTGATTTCTTTATAGCATGTAGGTATGGAACTATGCGTGATAATGTTATCAATCTCAAGGTTTGTTCTTCATCCCTCTTATGTCTCAGATAATTTTCTTATTCTATCTTTTACAAGTTTTTTCACTTGCAGGTTGTTCTGGCCAACGGAGACATTGTCAAGACTGGATCTCGAGCCCGAAAAAGTGCTGCAGGGTGTGTTTTTTAAACTAAAAACTATTTTTTTTTCTTTGTATCTGGTTTTTTTAGTGTATGCTATGGACCAATATCTTTTTCATCTGCTATCTTTTCTAGTTACTCTAAACCTTGATCAACCAGCTTATTTCAACTACATCCCTTAACCTTCGACGAGGCATCCCTTAGCCCCTTAGTTTTCTCTATATAATTATGCATACATACTTGCGCCCAGATAGAGGAAACAGGTAAAGTTGGGCACTTGACTACCACTGTTTAACTAATAACTTAACACAAACCAAAAGCTATGGAATTGAAATTTAGAAGTATGTGAGAGTCAATAGGCTCGGTTTGATTTCTTTTGTAAAATTGAATAGCCAAAGCAAATATTAATGCATATTCCTTAATTTGCCCTTCTCCCTTATGCTTTGCTCTAATAACTTTTATAACTCCCCAATAAACATTTGAGATAAAAATGAATAGGTATGATTTGACGAGGCTGATGATTGGAAGTGAAGGGACTTTGGGTGTGATAGCAGAAGTTACTTTACGCCTTCAAAAGATTCCGCAGTATTCAGTGGTGTTTGCCTTTTATCTATTTCTCTTGATTTTGGATCTTATTTTCTTCAGTGCTTGTTCTGTTTTTTCCTTTTTTCTTTTTTCTTTTTTTTGGTTGTTGTCTTCTGATGATCATAAATTCGTCAATCCTGCTATTCATATTTAACTTTTCTAAAGTCTTGCTTGGATTAGCTTTGTACTAAAACACCTGTATGACAAACAAACCACAGGTGGCAATGTGTAATTTCCCAACAGTCAAAGATGCAGCAGATGTTGCTATTGCCACTATGCTATCTGGTATTCAGGTCTGAGCTGCTGCTATTTTCGCTTATTTTGATTTTTTTTCCTTGCTTTTTACTTCTGATTTTTCCATCCCCAAAAATTAAACGGATAAGGAATTACTCATTTGAAATCTTTTTGTAACTAAATCACAAGTTCTATCTTCATGACTCGAATAACGTTTCTCATGTTTACTTTTACACACACTGATTAGGTATCGAGGGTGGAGCTACTAGATGAGGTTCAAGTCAAGGCTATCAACATTGCAAATGGAAAAAACTTGCCCGAAAGTCCAACTTTGATGTTTGAATTTGTGGGCACAGGTGAAACTTTCTGTCTTTTGGTTCATATATATGTTACCTTTGTCATGGAAGGTTTGTCTCTCTTTCTAAACTTGAATGTTATGTACAGAAGCATATTCACTTGAGCAGACACTAATTGTTCAGAAGATTGTTTCTGAGCATAATGGGTCGGATTTCGTCTTCGCAGAAGAACCCAAAGCTAAAAAAGAACTTTGGAAGGTAATTGTGCCTAAACTTCTGCAACAGTTGTTCTAAGTGTTTCTACAACAAGTCTTCACATTTGACTAAAGTGGTTTATCTGCATTTGTTCATTTTGCCTAACATGGTCAGATTCAACAATACATTTATTTATGATTTTTCTTTGATTATGTTTTTTTTTTTCATTCTGTTATATTGCTTGTAGTTCCTCTAATATATTTGACACTCAAAATGTGCACCGAGGACTACAAATGAAAAAACTGCATTGAAATAAACTGGGCCTTAAAATATGAGCATTGTTAACTTAGTTATTGGTTGTTCTACATGTAGATAAGGAAGGAGGCGCTTTGGGCTTGCTTTGCAATGGAACCTAATTCTGAAGCAATGATAACGGTCAGTTCCACTACAGTCATTTAGTTGAAGAGGTTCATGTGAATACAAATTCTGATGAAGTTGAAAATTTTTTAAAGTGGACAAAAAGAACTTGATTGGAATGGTTTTCCTCAGGCTCTCATTATTGGGAAAGTGAACTTCATCTTCCTTCGTTTTGACCCTTAAGCAGGAATATGGAAAACCCCTTTGGAGTTCAAAAATAGCTTTTATTTCCTTTTGTCCCACAGAGAGTCCAAAACAAATAGAATCTGGTAGATGCAAGAATGAACCATGGCTTACAAAAATTGTTTCGTAAATCTTGGATTGCCTTCCTTGTACTACTAGCCTTTACACAAAATTTGGTGTTGGATGGTACTTAATTGGTACTATTATGATGAGAGAATTATAGTTTTTACAATGTATGTTTTCCTTTTAGGATGTATGTGTTCCTCTATCAAATCTAGCCGAATTAATATCAAGATCCAAGAAGGAGCTTGATGCATCCCCATTGGTGTGGTATGTCCATTTTCATTTATATCGAATTTCTGCATAGCAAGTTTATTTTGCATCTCTTCAAATAGTTTCAATAATTCTCTTCTGCACGTATCATATACATTCATTTTGGGTTGATCTTAACAGCACAGTTGTAGCTCATGCTGGTGATGGGAACTTCCACACGGTGATATTATTTGATCCCAGTCAAGAGGAACAGCGACGAGAAGCTGAGAGGTTAAACCAATTGATGGTGTACACTGCTTTATCCATGGAAGGTATCAAAAACATCAGCCAACCACATATTGCCACGTTGGCAGTTGTGATTTGAAGATTGCCCATTTTTATCTATAGTTAAGTATCTTGTTTTCTGATTGTGTTGCAATGCAGGAACATGTACTGGTGAACATGGTGTTGGTACTGGGAAAATGAAGGTATGGCCCCTAAAATGTCCTATACTTGTGATATTTTACTTGTTTATCAGTTGTCTGAGATTGGAAAATAAAGTTTAATGATGTTGGGAGATTACGCATTAAGAGGATGGACTGTACGCAACACGCATGAGATCAGTATACACTTTTGGTATTCATACCCACCTAAAAAGCCAAGTCCATTAGGCAGTGAGATCATTGGTATATGATAAGTCTCTTATTTGTTTTAAATTTTAACTGCAATGAGACCACACAATCCTAAAGCTCCACTCGCTAACTTCCCTTAATCTCGATCTCTCACTCTCTAGCCACACTGCGTCCAACCATTCTTCACGGGTCACCACTTTTACAGGATCATCCGCTTAGAATCGGCAGCCTTCAGCTCATAAACAGAAGAGACCAATATACATTTTCGAAACTCTTGAGAGTCATGACCACCTAAAAGGCTAAGCCCATTATCAGGATAATGATTGGTGTATATTAAGTTTCTTGTTACTTTCACACATGATCCTAACAGCTTTTTTTTGTGTTATAGTACATGGAGAAAGAACTTGGAATAGAGGCATTGAGGACAATGAAAAGCATAAAGCAAGCCCTCGACGCGAATAACATTATGAATCCTGGGAAGCTCATACCACCTCATGTTTGTTTGTAATAACCCTGCGATACTCGCACATGTCTCAAATCCTCTGTTAGTTATCAATGCCTATTAACTGTTGTTACATGTTGAACAAACTCATGTAATATTTACTATTGGGGAGCAGAGATAATAATCAAAGTTTTCCATTATGTTTTGGGATCAAATACATGTCAACAAATCAGTTGGTTTGCTGTGTGTTTTCTATCTGTGAGACCCAAACCTATAAACAATTGCAAATAACTGATAGCAAGGTATTTGTAGTGTTGAGTGACAACTAACTTCTCACGATAAGGGTCCACCATCCACCCCATAGTGTCACGGCGGACATTTGATTGCCTACGGAGCGCAAGCTGGTGTCAAGTGTGCTTGGCCACAATTTGGCAAAGTGAATGAGTTTCAAAGAATTCAGAGTTCTCTCCAAGGTTTGAAGGTTATGGACTCTAGGGTAGGGGAGAGCAAATTTTTGTGTTACCCGAATAAATTATCCCAACTGAAATATCCGAGTTAATTATTCGATTTGGGTTCGGATATTTTTTTAAAATTTTTTGGGTATTTGGTGTAAATTGGATTTGGGTTTGGATTTATTTTTAAAATGCCCGAAATACCCGATTTGCCCAAATGCTTAAAAAGACGTAGTTTTATCACTAAGGGCGTTAAGTAATTTTACATATTTTACCCTAATTTCTATCTTCTCTCTGTGCATAAGCCATAAGCAGACTGAAATTCTCTCTTTGGCTCGCGATCTCTCTCTCTCTCAATGAAATTCTCTCTCTGGCCTGCGATGTCACTGCCCAATCCCGGATCACAAAGATCGAGGCGCAACCAGCCACTTAAGCCTCTTCTAACTAACATTGAGAATCTATAATTCTTAAACGGAAACATAAAATAGTTAATTGTATAATTTTAAACCCACTAGCAAAGTTTTGACACACCAATTATTATTACACAGATTTATTTAAGCAACCTTGCAAATAACACACTTAAAGCACTCCAACTTAGACAAAAATGGACGAACGATGAAATCATAGCATGATCAAATCTTGACTATTGTGTACTTAATCATTCTTTGAACCGATCATAAGGGAAATCTTAACAAGCCCCGTGAGTCGATCTCATACCTTTCGATAGGGTTTTACAATGCCTGCAACTTATTTAGTTAACAAATATTTATAAAAGGAGCTTATTTTCAACATGTGCAAATCAAACAATATTAAAATCATGTAGGCATTGCGTTTAAAAATTTTGCTACTATGTCGTTACCTTATTAATTGCATGTATACTTTTCATAATAGCTAGCCTACACAAAACATATATGCACATGTTAACATATCAACGATCTACATGAACTCTCCCTGGCGGGTAGAGAGAGCCATGTACGGTCGTCCAAGCCATTTCATATCAAGTGTGCGTAACATGCCATCACATGCCTGAATAGCCATCGTGTCCATTTTCTAAAACAAAATATGCAGTTCATTTTTTAACTGTACATGTATCTCTATCTCACAATTATTTTTTCACTGTTCATGTACTTCTACAAAATAATCATATTGTAATTACTAAAATACTCCTATAAAAAGATATGAGATTTAACTCACTTTGATGTCATTGCTATGTATTATTCCGTATCAAGTCCGGTTGTCTCGTTCCTGCATGTTCCTAATTAACCAATTACTTAATTTTTAACATTACTCATTATGACTTACTAAATCAATGCCACATACCAAATTTGGGATTATAGTAGTTAAAAAAATTATCAATGGGAAATGTTTTGAAGATATGTATCAATGTGTTTCTTTCTCTTAGTTTTCCTTAATATACAAAAATGATATTACTTATTAGTTCTTTAGAAACTAACTCTTTATTTAACTATACTTAATTCTTTACATGTTCTTAAAGGACTTACTATAATGTTATCATACCACAATTGTATAAATCAATACCATCTTATGTAAGGTAAACTCTTCATCTTGCAATTTTTTTTTTTTAAAACTAAGATAAAGTATTTCTGCCACTATTTTAATATAGATGCCTACAACATTTATCCTCAATATGCGATAATATGAAGAATCCTATTAAAATTATTGTAGTCTACTTTTATTTGCTAGAACACGTAATTAATAGAAGTATTTGAAATTATGTCCAAGTTTCTATTTGATTTTATAACATGTCATGAATACATAAAGTGTACCAACACATTCAAATGTAAAACTAATGTAACCTAAATTTCAATATTTTTTTTCATCTTCTAATACTCTAAAAATCATATAAAAATTTGAGCGTACTAGATCCATAATATAACGAATAAGCCATCTAAATTAAGTTGATCTAATCTAACATGATAACTTCCTACAAAATAACATATTGAGAAACAAAAGAGAGTTAGTATGAGCTAAACTCACCTTTAGAAATTTTTCTTGGTGGAACAAAGTTCTCTTTCTATCTCATTCTTTCAACAACTTATAGTATAATATATGTGTGTATAAATATTAATAATGCGCACGTAGGTATATATATACTTCCCTCTTAAATAGATTGGAGTATCCAACTATTTTACTCAATTAGTTCGGAGTATCCAACTATTTTTCTCAATTAGTTCAACCAACTACATTATTAGTAGACTAGTTTAGAATGCCTACACAACCCACCCAATTATAAACTCTCATATTTTCTCAACCAACTACATTACTTATGATTGTAATTGGATAACAACTTGGCCATTTTGTCAAGGTGCAAGAACATTTTCTATTCTATTAAAGGTGGTAGGGGTTTTTCATGATGATCATGTCGGCAAAATTATATTGTGATTGTGATTGGATGACAACTTGGTCATTTTGTCAAAGCGCAAGAATATTTTCTATTCTATTACGCTAATAACATTTTTACTAAAAGAGACAAGTTATAATAATTTACAAAGTAATTTGGTTCCGGACATTATATGCGATCTCTCTCTCTCACTGATTCTGTGTGTAAGGGGTTATGCATTTTTTTTTTCAAATTTCGGGTATTATGGGTTAAGGTTCGTGTCTATATCAGGTACCATCACTTTACGAGTTGGGTACGGGTATGCCAAAAATTGAATCGGGTAATTCAAGTAATCAAATTCAAATCGGATATATCCGAACCCGACCCAATGCTCATCCCTACTATTGGGTGTTTAGGATATTCCATATGAGTTCCGGTATAATCTAGGCTTGTAAATATTGGAGTAGTTTATAATATTTCAGTAGGGACTAGAATACTGTAGAATAGTATGAAATGCAATAGAGTGAGTAAGAAGTGTATAAAGTTCTCTAAGATGGTAAGATAACTTGTTTAAATCTAGATTGTTTCTAGACAAGCATAAAAGGGGAAGATCACTATCATTTGTAATATCTACCATTTTAGTAATAATCATAAGAGAAAGGATTTTTGTTATTCTCTGCTTTTCGCTTCCATTTTTACTCTTGAGTTTGAGATCTGAGCGAGTCAAGGCTGATATATGATGAGCCACTAATTGGCTTTTAATTTCACACCTACCACCTACCCATTTCATGATTCACGTGGATTGGAAAAGCATGATTCATGTTTTTTCTTTGTTATATATATTGGATTGTTGTGACATCAAAAAAAAAAGAAAAAAGAAAAAAAAAAAAAAAAAA
>MKEJ01057010.1:0-10578 GCA_001753735.1 Embelia ribes
GGGTCGGATACCCGAATTTCGGGTTCGGGAACCCGAATTTTGCTCTCCCCTAACTGTAGTGAAGTAGTTCGTCTTAGTACACTGTTCTCCCTTGCGGTATACATTATTTTATCTCCTACCTTGGTTATTTTGCTTTTAGATTCATATATCATGTTGATTGTATCTGATTTTTGTGTCATATATAGATATTGGAGGGGCTTCTCAAATTGCCAGAGAACAGGGAGTGCTCTGACTGCAAAAGCAAGTATGTCTTTGGACACCGCATTGTTGCATTGGTATACTACGTTAAAGAAATAACTATCAATGATAGAGTTATATAGGACTATGAATGTATGTATAAGACAAAAAATAGCTAGAAAGTACTTGGTAGTTCTTGATTGCTGATATTGACTAAATATATTTGCAGGGGTCCGCGATGGGCTAGTGTGAACCTGGGGATCTTTATATGTATGCAATGTTCTGGAATACACCGAAGTCTTGGAGTTCACATATCAAAGGTCAGAATTTGTGTGGTTGCGTTTTGTTGTAGTTGAGACTGAATATTTTGATACTTTGGAGTGTTGGCACAGCTCCTTATCAACTTGATTGCTAATATTTTGATATTTTGATTTTGACAAAGTTTTACCAATTTGGGCTCTTATGGCAATTTCATCAAGGTCTTCCGTTGTAAAGTTTGTCGCTCAGTCACACAGGAAAAAGAAAATAAGATTTACCTTACGATCTATTGTAATAAGAGCATTTTCCCACTTCACATGACTTCATCTGTTTTCCTTTACAATCTTCATGTGCCATAGAACTTGTCAGTCGTTCAGTCTTAACAAATTGGATGGTAGGAAAGGGCATAGGTAAGGAAACCCTGATTATGGTTTTATTCAACTCTTGAAATGTAATAGCATAGCATATTGACTTTCTGGCTAGCGTTAGACCTTGTGTAAGCTATACAAATTAAGGAAAGGAGTCAATGAAATGTTTTTAATAATGCCATATGATAAATGTTACAGTTATGTCTTTCTGCAGGTTAGGTCTGCTACTTTAGATACATGGCTGCCCGAACAGGTTGCATTTATTCAATGTAAGCTCTTCTTTGAGCTTATGAGGTTTATGTTTTTTGCTTGATGTTGTTATCAGTTCTGGTGACTCAACATGCTTGTTGTTTATATTCATGTATAGCAATGGGAAATGAGAAATCTAACAGCTATTGGGAAGCAGAGCTACCTCCTAATTACGATAGAGTTGGGATTGAGAATTTTATTCGAGCAAAGTATGCATTCTTTTACCTCTGCCATCCCATTTTTCTTGGTTAAATTGTTCCGTTACGACTGCTCAGATTTATGTGCATATTTCTTGTGTTTCAATTCAAGATATGAAGAGAAAAGATGGGTCTCTAAAGACGGGAAGCCAAAATCCCCTCCTCGTAGATTACAGGAAGATAAGGCTTCTGTTCAGTGGAAAAGACCTGGGGATAGCACTGGGCATGACGTAAGGAAAAACTTACATACTCCTAGTGCCATTGACGACTCTACTCCTACAAGATTTAGTGTTCCTGTGCCTCCTAGAGGACCAGAATCAGTACGTGGAGTTCTTTTCCCTGTTAATTAATGTTCCTTTCTTGTTTTATTTTTTGACCAAACTTATAAGTAACTATGCATACCTTTTTCAAGTGGATAAAAATTACACTCGTAAGCATATGCTTTTAAATAGTTAAACAAGCCTTCTTATATGTTGCTCATAAACTATAATATTTAGTTAGCTGGGGATTTTGTATTTTTTCTATCAGAAGTTGCAAAAGTAACCTGTAAGTTGGTTAGAGAAACAAAATTGTGTTTATAAACTATATGAAACATATAAAGCCCAAGTATACACGTGCTCTGATCTGACAGGTCGTTCCTGCACTAAAGCCTCAACATGTTTCTCAGAAATCGGAGCCAGTACTGCCTTCCGTTGAAGCGACCAAATCAGAAGACTCTAGTCCTGTTATGTCTCCCCCAAAAGTTGATTTTGCGACCGACCTTTTTAACATGCTTTCAACGGATGATCCCAGTGAACATGGCTCGGAGGAAGCTTCTGCTGATGATAATGCATGGGCAGGTTTCCAATGTATGTCTAATCTACCTTCAAGATGATCTGCATTCTACCATGTGATGTGACTACGTGTTCTCTTACTGCTTGTTCTTGTCATTCACCTCTTTTTCGGGATTGGGAAGGTTTTTTGAAATGGGACGCAGATCCAAAAAGATAGATTTGGAACATATATATCGTGATTTATTATGCCTTGTATTTCTCTTGTCTTCTTTCTTAGATTTCTATTTTCTTCCCTTCATCAACCACTCCTTTTCAATTTTGCCTTCCATACTCTTGCTGCACCTAGTGTTCATGTAGTTTTGACTTCTGAGCTTGGACAGAAAAGATTTTATTGTTTGTCATTGACATTCATACTGAATTTGCCTGCTCCAGCTGCTGCAGAAGGATCAGCAGCCAGTAAAAGTCCTTTAAAACCAGAAGGTAGAAAGACCCAATCTGCTTCAAGTATTGATGATCTTTTTCAAAATAGCCTTTCTTTGGAGCCAGCTCTGGAGCTGAAGAAATCTCAAATGAGTGCTACAAATGATATCATGAGCCTTTTTGACAAGGCAAGTGCTACTCAATCAATACAGGATTTAACTGCAAACTGTGCTTTGTTTGCTTAACTGTTGGAAGGCTTACAGCAGAAAATATCTCTTAGATTTGAAACAGATTTCTGTGAGTCTTGAAACCTCTTCATCTTGATAATGCTATGTTTCACCAAAGACATAGGAACATGCACATAACCTAATCAATTCATACACGATACTTGGTAGTGGAACTGATCTGTGATAACAAGAGATGAGTTTTGTAACTACCATGTTGAAAGGTTGCTTGTGTTAAATAAGTGGTTGGGTTCCCTGTTTATCATTATCATGCTAATATGGTGTTTCTGGCACTGTTTGATGAATTCTGTGATGATCACTTTGTTTTTTCTTTAATAAACAAATGCACAATTAACACCTTCCTTTCAGTCTACAATTACCTCTGATACCGTCATGGTCATTTGAAAGCTGTGTTCTTAATTCCAGCGCTCGTATTTTGCAGTCCAATATGGTGTCGCCATTTGCTCTTCATCAACAGCAACTGGCTATGCTGGCACATCAGCAGTCCCTTCTTATGGCTGCTGGCGCTAAATCAATCGGCGTGGCTCCCAAGACAGGACCAAATGGCGCAAATCTACCCACTCATCAGCAGCAACTAGCTATGTTGGCACAGCAGCAAGCCCTTCTTATGGCTGCTGCCGGTAAATCAACTCCTCAGACTGCTCGCAATGCCCAACAACCAGGGTCAAATGGTGCAAATCTACCTAATCAAAACTTTGCGAATGTAGGCTACCAGTTTCCAGCGATGATGATGCAAGCTGTTGGAAACAATGATATGCAGAAGTACATGCAGCAGCAATACATGCAGCAGGTAAAATACCATGGATCCGTTTGTTGGATTTTTGAAAATGAGTTTTCTTCAAAATGGTTATTGCATACACTGTCAAGAAATAGAGATTTTTGCTGAGAAAACTGAAAACTTGTTGGGCGTGAGGTTCTGTTAGACAGTTTTTTGGTGTTTACTATTGTTTCAAAAAATTGAAAAACCTACAAAATCTTGAGTTTTGCAAAATAGGTTTTTGGATCTTTGGTACTTCAAACCCCAAAACTAAAGCTATGAACCCAGGAGTTCTCCGCCCAGAAATTTTCTGACTCAGAATAATAACCATTAAGAGCAGAACTGTAATCTTTGTACTACCCTGTTATCAAATTGATATGAAGTTATGAACGCTCGGGTTTTTCTTCTTCCCCCTTCTTTTTTGTGCTTTGGCAGATGGCAAACATTGGACAAGCACATGCTGGGAGCTCCATTCCATTTGCAGCATCAAGGTACATTGCACCAGTGTCTATATGACTATATGTCAATTTGATGGCCTGATCTTTTATATTAGTGTAGTCATTATTGTACTCTATGCCTATACGATAACCATGTTATTTCATTACTGTCTTTTTTGAGAATACATTCATTTGCTCACGTCCTATTTTCTTGTCACAAGGTATCGGGTTCTGTTTTACTTCCTAAAGTGTTGATCTATATTTGCGTCTGTACATATCATGTTACTGACATAATTAGGGCATGGCCTTGCTTGTGAAATGGGCTGTTATTGTATTTTCTTACATCTGGGGAAGTTGGTTTTTGTAAGGAAACATTGTTTGCCTCTTTTTCAATTCTTCTACACGAAACACCCATTAAACACCATTGTGAGCAGATAGATGCAGATTATATGTTTTTAACACCATTTTCTGGTGTGTTTCACTTTCGGACGAGTTTTTTTTTGGCACTAAGCAATTAGTAATTTCCCGAACTTCTAGAGTGCGCTTATATCATTTGACGGATTCTTGTGTTTTTTAGTATTAAGTTTCATGCTTCAACCTTTCATGCTATAATCTTTTTTTAGTTCTCCTTCCGTTATGATGGGGAGGCACTCATGGTTTCATGGTTTAATCCGGAGTACTCTAATGTGGCACATTTGTAGTCACAAGTACATGAGCTCAAGATTTTATGGCTACCACTTCGAGACATATAATTTATGGTCATTGTGATGCGAACATGTCCATGAGATCACCACTGATATCATATGTGCATTCCTCATATTTTTAATTAGGGGACAACATTCACTTGTGCCTTTTGGAATCATTGTAGTTAATTTGATTAAAATGCAGCCTTCTACCTCTTGACAATCAACCTTTCTTTTCTCCCTGCAGCATGTATACTGTGGAAAAGAATGGTTCTTCCAACGGGGTGGCACCCATGGGATCTAGTCAGATGCCATCACCATCACCACCTTCTACACAATCCGGAAAAGAGTACGATTTCTCATCATTAACACAAGGGATTTTGAAGAAATCCTGAGAATTCGCCCAGGAGATCCTATTCTGGAATTTGTCTAGCAGAGTGGAAGAGGATATACACCTGTGTAAACTATATATGCAGCCGAGGCAGAATTTTGTGCTTCTTATGATCGATTTTTATTGGTTCATTATCTGGGCGATAGCTTCATTTGTATGAATTAGTTGTATCTGGAGCAATAAATTGGGTTTAAAGTCATTGATAATGTTTTTCCTGCTCCTCTTTTCTCAATGAATCATTTGACGAAATATAAATGGGAAATGATACTGACATGATGTTACATGCTTGTAAGAAGGCCGGTTTTTGAAAAATTGTGTGATTATGTATTGTTATTAATATGTTACCAGGGTGAACAAATGTCTCAATCCCAATGAAATTGGATTAGTTTTACGTGAGAGGGATCATTTTAGCTTTCATTTTTCGCTATTCGTTTCGTAAGCATTACGTTCCCTATTTGAGGGTTTTGCCTATTATCCACCCAAAAAGAGTGGTTTAAAGGTTTCTTTTTTAGTTTTTGTTTTTGTTTTTTTTTGGGTGCTAAACAACTATGTATACTTGCTACCCACCAAATGAAATCAAAATATACTTGTAGAAAAAGATAAAAAGGAGCAACTGAAATGGATTGGAATAAATCTGTGGTGTCTAATGAGATGTCGGTTAATAACTATTTTGGGTTGCAAATAGATGAAAATGATCAAGTAATAGTCGTCGGTCACAAATAAAAAATTGAGAAGAAAATAAATAAGTATTAGTCAATTACTATTAGTCCACTGCTACCCAATTGTATGGTAACAAAAAATCAATTTACGAACTATAAAGAAAATTGAAAACCACAAACAAGGAACAAGCGAAGATGAGTGGTGTCAAGAGATTTGTGACAAAACATCTTGTCAATAGAAGAAATAAATAAACATGCAATCTCAACCTTTTAAAGCCACCAACAATTGCAACCTCGTGGACATTTCGTAGCGGTCAAATTTATCCCCTAAACTACTTTTATATATTTTTTAGGTAAATTAAACAAATATTCCCGAGGTTTGCGGGACCGCATAAATCATATCTTGTGCTTATCAAATTACTGCCAGATTGATTTGAAATGAGTGGGCTGCCTGGCTGTGGATAATAGATAGTTTATGCCAATCAATTTTTGGCAATTAATTAAAAATAATAATTAAAGTTAAATATATAAATTTTGCATAAAATTTAAATTTAAAATTTTTATCTAATCTCAAACTTTTATTTTAAAATTTATGAGTCATATGACTTATTCCCACTCAAAATCAGAATTCTTCTATCTAAAATTACTCTTGGAAAGATGCATTCTATGTTATTTGGAATCAAAACCAATTTGTAATTTACAAAAATATGGAATGTATCTTACATCAATTTAATTTTACTTATAAACCCAATATATATATATATATACACCAACAATAAAATTATATTAATTTTATACCTACTTAACAACTAAAAAAATATAAATAAATAATTTGTTAAATTAAAGACAATTAAGGAATTAAATACCTTACTCCACTAACTTAATATCATAAATTAATATTAAATTTATATTTTGTAGTCTAAAATATTTTTCAAATAAAGATAAGTGGCTTATATATGTTTAATATATATATATATATATTACATTCATGAATAAAATTATTTTATGGAATTTTTTTTAATCTCCTAAATAAAATGTATTTATTTGCAAACTTGTATTTTGTGAGCGTATTTGGGGGGGAAAAAAATTAGTCAAGGAGATGAGGCTGTTAAAAATTTATCACAAAAATCTGTAGAAGTTGGAGATTGACACTGTGATAACTATCTTCAAAACCGACAAGGAGCATATTATAAATAATTTTTTAGTTTTATTTAAATTTATTTTTAATTAATTATAATTATATTTTTTAAGTAGCTTATTTACTAAATATCTATAATATTGAAGTGTTCAAAATGATCTTAAGATGGTAATAATAAAACAATAGAGATACTCATAATTATATTTTTATTATGCTGGCGATAAGAGTTACAAATCCAAATATCACGTGCAATGTGTGTGTAATTTTACTAGTAACCATAAAAGTACAAACTTTGGTTATTTTGTTGTAAGTTTTAAGCAAAAAAATGTAGGTTTTTTTCTTCATAAAGAATGGGTCCGGTGTAAAACTTTCATGTCTTTTTGGTGGGAAAAAAAATGCCAACTTAAAAGTTGGGCGTACAAATACGTGTCCATTTTAAGTAAATAAGAACAAAAGTTCCTCCAAACAGGCCCTTAGAGCAACTAGTATTTTCAGAAGTTTGTTCTTGTCTAAAGAATCTAGCAACAAATTAGTTTGGAATCTCTTCAGTTGCATATTAAAATTATCGAATTGCTCATCAAATTATAATAATAAAAATAATAACAACAAATATAATTATAATAAACACATCAAATCAACCAAAATCAAAAGGAAAAGTTTTGCGCCTACATTAAGGTGGATCAGAATATTTTTTCGGAGATATCAATAATTATGGAAAACATATTTCATGTTAGTGTGGGCAATATATGATAGATCTTGCGAAGAAGTGAAAGTTTTTAGTGGTTATCCCATAAAACAATTTTTTTTATATGAACCTATAGTAGACAATTGAATATAAATTCAAAAAACATTTAAATGTAAAATACAAATTGTTTTCTTTTTAAAAATTTTTGTTATTAATTTGTAAAGTGTTTAGAAACTTAAAATTGATATGCTAAGATGCGACACAGCGACAATAGACATCCATGGCATGCATGTCACACATGCGCATAGGTGTGCACCTGCCCGTATGCACCTAACGGACAGACTGTAATTGCTTAATTTCATCCGGTGCCATTTCCCAATGTGAAATTGATCAATTTCTAGTTTCTCGTAAACTTAATTTATTAATTTGTGATGTTCCTTAAATGTGTAAATTATTTAGCTAGGAAGTATATTAGGGAACGATGTAGTTTTATTCACTAAGATGCACAATATTGTCTTTAGATTACTAAAATTAATTAAATTGAATTTACTCCTAAATTCTCATTGATAGGTCTCGATACGAGAAAAATACGGCTAACAAATTACTAACACTTACTGATAAGTATGCATATGTACACCCAATAAAACTAGGGGACCAATGTTGTAATTAAAGTAAACTATATGCCGCACGCTTAAATTAACAGGGAATTCAGGAACTAATGAGGTAATATTATTTGATAGTTGTACAAGTACTGTGTACTATAAATGTTGACGCTTGTCAGCTGAAAAGACAAGTGAAAATTCTCTCTCTACATTTAATTCTTAATTAATACGATATTTATTACCTTAATTATCTTACAATTACAATATTTATCTGAACATTTTCTTACTTAAGCATCAGAAAGTTTATAGGTAGCCCCCTTGCCCACACTTTCAGATACTAAAGGAGGACTTCAGAAAGAACCTTCGACTTACAAGAAGTACGTTTGGACGAGAATCTTTGGGAAATGATAGAAGTTAGAGGCAAAGAAAGAGATCAAAAAGACCAAAGTTCGGGATACGACATTCGGACTTTCAATATTAAACCATCTACTTTCGGGAGTTTATATTTGATCCTCTAGTCTGATTTACACTCTTCAATTGGCGTTGTCCGTTGAAACTTATCATAGGAGAAGATTATAAATTCTCGACCTTTTACTATTTAAAGCAGTTCTATTAAAATGTCAAAATCCTCTGATGACTAGAATTCTCTCTCGTTTCAGAAAACCGCCAGGGATAGATCTGTTTCTGAAACCCAAAACTCTTATAGGGTAAGATATACCTCATCTCCTCTTCCTACTTTGCCCTCTACCATGACACCTTCTGGACTTTTCCAAAGCAACCTTTCCAATCTCATCTTACCCGAAGTTTGAACCAGACTTAATCAGCAGATAATGAGTAATCCGAGCTCCTTTAATAACCCTTCACAACCAGTAGACTTGTAAACCCTAATTACTACCATTTTTTGAGAATAAATCCAGTCAACCCTTACTTCCTCAGGTTTAACTTTCAAAGGAGAGAATAGCTCACTTTTCACTATACCCAAACATCAACCAATGGACATTGATCACTACATCCAAAATGAGACATAATTCTTCTCAAACTAACATTAGCCGAACGAAATCTGAATAGCCCCGAACTCAGATCCTGCTATCCAAGAAGACATTTCATCACCTTCCTACATACCTTTGAAGTAAGAAGAGATGTAGAGTAAGAAAATTTTATTCTCATTAGAAGGCAGAGATCCCTCTTACCCAGATAAGATGTGATGCAAAGGCCCAGGAATGAACCCAGGGTACTGGGACCCAGAACCACTAGCTCCACAAACTCAGCCAGTTCATCTAGATATACCAGTTTTATTCCCTTAAAAAATGAAGAATAAGGAATGAAGCGTATTTTCCCAAGTAAGTTCCTGGCGCGCCTCAGGAGAATGACCTGATCCCACATATTTCAACCTAAAGTGGTACCCGACGGTAGAACCAAACCTAGCCCACATCGAATTATCCCAGAAGTATGAGGTCTCACCATTCTCACCGGAATAAAAGGCCAACTGGATCCCGGGCCCGTGTGTTATCCAGTCCACGACAAAGGGATGCCAATTAGCATTCTCAAACCTCTCACAGATGGAGAGGGTTTGATGTCAAATGATTCCTATGTCCCCGCACTGTTATTGATGAACAAGTGGAGTGTATCATCAGAGGAATGTCCCGATCCCCTTTGATTCCAGATATTTTATCTGAACCAACACCCATAAACTACAACCCTTTTATCTTTCCTATATATAACGAAATCTAGGATCCTAACATACACTTGATGCATTATAGACATAAAATTTTGCATGGAGTTTTAATGAAAATTTCATGTGCAAGATGTTTCCCTCTACCTTCGGTGAAGTAGCTCTGAAATGGTTAGACCAGGAGACTCCGAGATCGATACAGTCCTAATAACAGATGATGGAAAGATTTCTGAGATGATTTGCTTCAAAATTTAAGACAAAACTAAGGCCAAAGGCTTTAATGTAGATGAAGAAGGGCCTAAATGAGAGTTTGCATGACTTCATCATCAAGTACAGGAACGCATATAAATCCATTGATAGGAGTCAATACCTGGACACCTTTGCACTAAGATGTATTATAACATGCCTAAATCCTCAAGATGAAGCATACGTGAAATTCCATTCGAAGCCTGCCAAGTCCATGAATGAGATCTTCCTAAGACTGGATAGATAAGCCAAGGCCGAAGAGGCAAGACTGAGGAATGCCTTGAAAGAAGTGAAGAAGTTGGGGTCGATTAAAGAGGTAAATCACGTGGCTAAAGAACAAGTAAAGGATGATAAGAAGAAGGATAGGAAGCCAAGCGATAATTGAAGTAAAAATAGATAAAGAGACCAAAGTGAACAATGGGTTCAACAACCCCAATTTCTGTTTAATAAACCCAATAATAAGATATTTCATGAAATCAAATGAAATGATTTAGTGGTACCTCTTGTGCTATTTAAGAGCCCTCAAGAGCTCTAAGACAAATATAAGTACTGGGAGTATCACAGGGTTCACAGTCATACCACTACGTGGCAATTGAACAACTGGACAAGCCGGGGATACTT
>MKEJ01057025.1:0-10813 GCA_001753735.1 Embelia ribes
AATGTTCAAAACTTTAATTTAAACGTTCATACTTTATAAGACATCATTCTTCACTTCGATAATAAAATGAGCGTCGCTCCTTCAAATATACAACATTCGAAACTTCAAAATTTATCGATTCAATTTCATAAAACTTCCTTCTTCATTTCAAAAATAAATTGAACATCACTCATTCGTAAAATGACAAATTCTTCACTTTCTCTTCATCTTTAAAAATCTAATTTTTAAAGCTTCAACTAGCATATAAATTCATTTCCAAACTTCTTGTTTATCAAAAACGCCGTTTTGGTTCAAATCATGAACAATGCCACTTCATATATATAAATACCAATACAATGATATTATAATTCAATTAAACTTCTAAACATGCTTCATACTTCATATATCAACTTCAAATCACTAATCATTCATCTCCAATTCACTTCATATTACATACATCACTTCAAGAAATTAGGCTATGACTTTATAAACTTCACACATAAGGTACACACTCATGCGTATATTATTATTTCATAGCCTACTTGTACCTATTAGTATGCTAGAATACTTTCGAGAGCCAATCGTCAAAAAGCCCTAAATCATTTTCCTCTTCACCCTTCAATTGGATCTGATAAACTAAATCAAATCATTAAACACTGAGACTTAAAGATATTCTACTCCTCACGAGGATCAAGAATATTAAAGAAAATTTCAAGTACATGAAGTGTACAGAAATCGAGAGAAATCTAACGAAGGGATGAAAGAAAAACTTACGTAGAAATGATCTTTTTGTTCAAAGGATCAATAATTTATTCTTAGATTTTGGATCCGTCTTGGGGAACTAGATCAAACCTAACCTCCAAGCTTCAAAATCACTTCTCCCTTCTCTCTCTCTCTATCTACCTTCTATCTTTTCGGAATAATAAAAAAGTAATGTGAAAAGTTGTGTTATAAAGCTAGGTTCTGCAACCTTTTTCACATTAACCAGGTGTACTGGTATATAGGTTTAGTGTACTAGTACCCACGGCATACCGATATATCTCTATGTGTGCCGGCTGCCAGCGAGTTTAGAACAAAAACTGAAAAGTCTGTGTACCAGTATAGAGGTTTGGTGTACCGGTACCTACAGTGTACTGTTATATCCCTCTGTATGCCAGCTTTCAATGAGTTTTTCAACCAAAATTGGAGGGCTGTGTACCAGTACTTAACCTTTGGGTACCGGTACTCCCTATGTACTGGTAACATATTCTGTGTGCCAGTACTCAGGCCTAAAATTGTCTTTCAACCAACATCAATTTCTAAAACTCTCCAGTACGATAACCAACTCTCGCACCCTCAAACACTTCACGACATTCTTTTACTTCTCTACTACACTTGGCACATCATAATAATACTACCATGCACGTGCTAAACTTCGCAAAGATATGACATCTCGTTACTACACAATAAAACAAATGTCTCCACATTTAGCCACATTCTATACTAATGCAACATAATCTTCTTACTTCTATACTTGTATAAACACATAAAGACTTCATATACTTCGTTCGGTAATACTTCGTACACTTTCATTCTACAATAATACAATAATAATATTATATACTTTTATAATATTATTATAAATGTGAAAATATTTACTCGAAAATTATGGGACATTACAAAAATGGTATTGCAATTATGATGTACTTAGATACGTTGTGTAGGCGTAGTATAAGCGTGGTATTGACGTGCTCGTTGGCGTAATTAATTGGCATAGAATTTAACATGAATCTCTTGTATGGGAGTTGTATGTTTTTCATGTTTATTGGCGTAGTTATTTTTCATATTTATTGGCGTAGTTATTATTCATGTTTACATGCGTAGTTATAACATGTTTAAATGCATAGTTTAAATTGCATTACGTGGCGTAACATAAATATTGTATATCATAAAAGTGGAGTTTTTGAAAGAAAATATGTGGAATTGATTCGGGACATAAAAGTATCAATTTTTATAAAAATGTGAAGCAGCAATGAGGTCATATAGCCTTACTATGAAAGACGGAAAAACATATCTAGGATACTCCATTGATTGTATCACACTATGAGTGACGGGTCAATGAAGACTTTGATTGCGCTACACTGCAAGTGACAAACCTTAGTGATTTATATGTGAGGTGATACTAGTCCCAAAATATTTTAGGGTGGGTGCGGGCGGGCGAGTGTGGGGATGCGTGCGTATTGGTGTGAGTTGCATTCATGAGTATAATTACATTTATGTTATAATTTTAATTACATTTATGTCATGACATTCATATATGTTGTCATATATATTCATCTATGTACATATAGCCCAATCTCTCTTTTATTGTGGAGTTTCTTGGCTAACCGTACATTTTCCATTTTTCTTGCAATATATATGTGTGATATTATAGGTGCAGAGGTGGGTCCAGACCATGTGTAGATACTTCGGATTTGGCTTTACACTTGGTGCACATGTTTAACGCTTCATTTTATGTATTTTATTTTGATGTGTAGTGTACTCTGATAAAGAGATGTAGCAGTGTAGTAGTGGTAACGTAGCGAAAGTATAAATATGTTCTTACTCTTACATAAGGTGAAAAATATATGTATACTTTCCTTTATCATTTATTTTTGGCAAATATATAGTTTGCAGTGTTATATTAGTAAATAAACAACTTTACTATTGTATATATTTTTATGGAATTGGCACTGATATTCTTCCTTTCCTTTGGAGTTGTTTTATATCGTCGCTGTTGTAGATGCGATATGACTAGCATAGATAATTTTATTTTTTTATTTTCGATTCTTTTTATCTTTTAGATCTCAAGATCCCAGATCACGAATTTCAGAATGTAACATGTTTAATACATAGGTATGATATAAAATAGTGAGACCTTCAATTTTTTTCTTTTCAATAGGTTGTGAACACTCCTTTAGGTATAAGAATTTTTTGGTGATAATATAATAGAAAAAAAATATTATTTTCCCATTCATATATTTTTTGTTGAGTGGCTTTCCTTTTCATTATATTTTCTCGAGACCTCCTCACATCAAAACAAGAATAAATGTAAAACTTTTTGCGAAAAAAGTAGGTTATTTTACTAATTAGAAGCTGAAAAATTAATTCCAAACATTCTCATTCTAGGTCCCAAAGACTCTAAAGCGTTAGAAATTTCAACTCCTCAATGTGTCATGTCACCAATAGTTTGGCAGCAAGCAAATCATGCTTGATTCTTTGACTTTTAAATGGGACGAAACGAAATTGTAACCACTAAGCAAATCTGATGGTAACCTACAAAATGGGTTGCTTGTCAAATTAAAAAAAATTAAAAATGAAGGGGACAAAGAAGAGTACACGAGCATCTCAAACTTGACATAAAATCCACATTAAAGTAAAATTTTATGCAGGGCAGAGGGTATCAATATATAAGAAAGAGAAATTAATGAAAATTTAAAATAATTACTATTTTTTTATTATATATCAAGATCTGTACGATGATATATAAAAAATTTCTACATACTTGTATCTATAAAACCTCTATTCATTAAAAATTTCATAATGTAAAACATTGTCTTATTTACGTAAGGTATAATTTTTTTAAGTGATATGTTTCAATACTTAAATTGGGCCGACAAGACTAATAATAGTGTAGCGTACATGTTGAGATGATAAAATTTGTTTTCGTTCAATTTAGTAATATGACCCACTTGACATTATGCACCAAAATCATTTTGTAAAATTGACCAAACTGATAATTTAATACAAAAAAGTGCATTAAATAATTGTAACAATGTGCATAATAGCTATTTTTAATAATCACATTAGTAACAACTTGTTATTGGCTGAACAATCCATATATAATTGGTGTTAGGTAGAGGGTCATGTAAACAATGCTGATAGCACGTGACATATATATATTAGATGTTGTGGAGTATAATATAAAGAAATAAAAAGAATATCTACGTTATAGAACGAGCTTTTAGTGGAACTAATAATTTATTATGATATCAAAGTTTAGATTATGGGTTTGATTTTCCAGCAAGTACTCAACGTAGCAATTAAGTTTATTATAACAACAATAACAACTAGGAAAAAAGTAATTTAGCATTACCGCTTTGGTAAGAATAGCATTGGTCCTTAATTGGATGAACTTATCTCTCTTGAATCCTTATTTGCTCTTGGGCTGATATTTCCATTTATTAAACTTATTATTGCAACAATTATAGAGCTATAATTTATTTTTTAAAATCGGCTTACAAGAAGTGTTAAATTTTCCATATCAAATAAATATAATAAATGCTATGATATATAATGTGCTCAACTTCATACTACTAGTCAATCATTTTAGTCGTAAGTATACATAAATGGTGGATTCAGCAATAACCTTTAAATTAATCAAAAAAATTAATTTTTTTGGTTATGATATCATATTAAATTTATTATAACAACAATCCCATGGGTAAACTCATCATTGAAAATTCTTTTGCAAGAAGAATGTATCCATATAATCATATAGAAGAGTTTGATTTGCTATTAGTCGAAATGGAATAATATTAAACACTACTCGACTAACTATGTACTCAACACGTGCAACGGATGTATAGGCTAGCCCGTGGTGCTATCAACTATGATATACTCCGACCACAAAAATTTACGACTTGCTAAGGGAGCGATCCCAAGAAATGCATGTAAGAGGTGAAAAAAAATCAGGATGACTAAACATTCAACGTATATAATGGCACCAAAAACAATATTAAGCTTATTATGATTGCTTTTAAAAATGCAACTTTCTCCATTTATTTAGTTACATTTTGTGGCCTTCTTTGGCTGTTGACATTTTTTTTTCTACATTGATTGTATTTTCCTATATTTTTTCCCCAAAAAAAAACTATTACCACACATTTCAATAGACAAAACCGTGGACCTTTTTTTGTTTAAAACTCCCCCAAAGAAAATGTCAAATCTTACTAAACATGTTGACAAAAATAAGATCGCTCCCACTTTTAATCAGTTTGAATGTTTATTTCCGTGTCCCGAAATTCTGAATGACTCAGAATTACGAACTATTCTCTTTTTTTTTAAAAAAAATAAAAAATATATAGTTTTTTAAGGAAAGAAAATAAAATGTGATTAATTTTACAACATTTTCTTTCATATCTCATTCTATAATATAAACTTCATCAGAGTACGCAAAAAAATTATAGATAACCTGCATACAGTTTATATATTAATTTAAGAGTAAACATCACATTTACAACTTCAATCAAGCTATATGCTTGAACAAAATAATAATGTATACAATTCTCTAGCATACATAGAGTATATAACACTTTTGTTATAGCTTGAATAACCTCAAAGGCTACAATAAAGTGTAATACAAAATGCTATCCACTACATCATTTTCATACTTCAAAATAAAAGTTACAACTTAATTTCAATTATATTACTTCTAAGACCAAAATAAATAACATGAATGTGGTCAATTCAAAATATCTTCTAATAAATTCATCTTAAAAAATATATACAAGAATCATTAGGTCATCTTAATGACGTATCTTGCTAGCCTCTGCACCTACAATAATATTATGATACAAAATGGAAAAGAAAAATTGCACGAGTTAGTCTACTAAATAATACAATACATGTGATGTTATGCGATGCCATAAGTTGTAAACATGCTACATGTAAGAATGAATGTAATGCAACTTCAATGCAATGTAATACGACAACGACTTCGACTTCGCTACAAGACTTCAACTTCTAAAAATTTGGGACTAGCATCTAAATTCATTTTCTTCTAAAATTAGGTTCTTTCGTGAACCTATACTATAAATCGGTCCCTACGTGGAATATTTATAGTTTGTATTCCTGATTAGGTTTAACGATTTTTATAGTAAGGCAACGAGTCCTCTCTTTGCTTTCTTGTAAAAACTTCGTAAATTCGGTACTTGTCCCGAAAAGAAATAGAAAATAAATCGATACTTCCATAAATGAAATGCAAACTTTCTTCAATAATAATCATACTCCAAACGTCAAAATTTAACATTCAACTTCATTAAACTTCGTAACGCTTCGTTCTTCACTTCAATAATAAGATTAAGCATTGCTCTTTCACATATACTTAAAATTATTCTCTTCACTTCTATTTGAACATTTCATTTTCAAAACTTCAAATTCTTTAAAAAAATCAATTTTAACTTTTCGTTTGTCAAAAATGTCACTTTGGTTCAAAACATGAATAATGTCACTTCAATAAATTAATGTCAACATATATGATCATGAAATTGAATCAACTTCTTACCATGCTTCATTCTTCATAGAAACAAATTTAAACAACTAATCATTCATCTCTAATTCACTTCATAAAACTTGCTTCATTCTTCACATAAATAAATTCAAACAACTAATCGTTCATCTCTAATTCATTTTATAAAACATACTTCATTCTTCATAAAAACGAGTTTAAACAACTACAATTCAACTCTAATTCACTTCAACCTATCATGCCCTAACTTCATAAACTTACATGTATATTATTATTTCGTAGCTTATTTGTACTTATTACCATGCTAGAGCACTTCCTAGAGCTATTCTTCAAAAACCCCCAAATCTCCTTCTTCTTCAACCCTAGGTTAGTCCTGCTATCGAACTCAGATCAACTCGAACCTGCATATAAGAATGGTGTACTCATCACAAGGAAAAATAATATCAACTTTAATCTTACGTAAGAACTAGGCACGAAAATCAAGGTATGAAGAACGAACAAGATAAAAGTCATAACTTATCTCAAAATGTGCTCTATGCATCAAGAATCTTCCCTTAGATTTCGGATTTGATCGCGGGAGCTAGATGGAATCAAGCCTTCAAGCTTCACTATTTTCGTTCACCTTTTCTCTCTCTCTTCTCTACTGACTCCTAACTTAGTAAAAATAATAATACACTCATTACCTTAAGTCTGTTAAAAGCTACTAGGTCTGTCCTGATCATGCCGTTTGAACGGTACAACCGTTTGAAAGGTAGAAAGGTACCGTTCGAACGATAGCCTCATTCTACCAAAGCATCTCCAAACTTCACCATTCAACCTCAAAAGTTATTCTACTCGCACCAAACACTCGAAATACATATATTAAGTTTATTATAAAATACTACATTGTACGTGCTAGCTATCATAAATACACTGCATCTTGTAACAACATGAGAATTCCAAGTCTGAGTACTTATGCCACATTTTATACTAATGCAACACGTTTCCTTACTTCAATACTTCTATAAGCATGTTGAGACTTCATACTACCTTCTACAACACGTTATATACTTTCGTTCTACAATGATATAATAATAATATTATAAGCTTCAATAATATTATTATTATTACAAAAAATTCATTTGGAATTTTCGAAACGTTACATTTATAAACCTTATAGGGCACTTCATTTAGTTCTATAACTAATTTATTACTTACACGGTTGACCAATCAAAATATTTATTTTGATTGAAATATTTTTAGAGAAAGAAGGAAAGAAAGAAAAAAGAAAAAGAAAAAGTCTTAAATAATATTCTCAAAGAGTGGAATCAAACGACATATGACTATGATCAAAAGTCGGTTGTTGGGAAGTTACGATAAAAATTAACAATTATATATCAGTTTTGAGATACGTATGTAACTCGTTTGATTTTGATGATATTAATATATGTATTAGGGACAGAGTAAAATTTTTCTAAAGAGGACGAGAGATAGGGGCGGCCCCATATTTTCTCTAGGGGGCAGTCGATTTTTTTACATAGAGAGATTGGTAATTTTTAGCTAGAGTTTCACATGGTGCCGCTAGTGGGCATATATCTTTATGTTTTGAAATTGTATAAATATATTTTGCATAATTTTTCAACACGAAGAAGGCTTTGGGATCGTTTCTATTAAACCTACCAATGACTACATCATTCCCATAATTTAAAATATTCAATATTTTAGTTTTTTTTTTCTAAATTAATTTAACTAATTACAAGCTCTTATATCTACCAAACATTTACCGGTTCCACTCCTCGGGATGATGTAATTCTATTTAATTTCACACAATAATGAATTTTCCGCAATGAAAATTGTGACCGCAATGAAAATTGTGACCAATAGAAAAAAGAAAAATATTGTGTTGCGGCTACCAATTTTCTTTGAGAAAATTACAAAAACGTAAATAACAATCTAATCAAATACAGAATGTTCTTCGTTTGCTACCTTCTCAGAAAATTCATGGGCACTCCTAATAGTTTGGTTGTTTTCATAATTAATAACTAGCTTATCCAAAAAAGCAATAGACAAATTATTCCAACTTATTTTGTTATTTCTTTTTAGAGTTAATTTTAATTTTAGTCCCTAAATTATGGTGTTTGTCTCGCCTTTGTCCCTATAGTATTTTGTACTTACAAATTGTACATTTTTTATCCCTCAATGTAACACCATTAGCTTTTGGGCAATTCTATTGGCATTCTTCACATTACTTTTGACACCACATTATTATTGTTACCCTTATATCCCATATTATTAATACTATTGGCACCACACTAATAAAATTTAATTTAATTTTTTTATTAGTATCACACTAATTACTTCTAGTACCACATATCATCTTCTTCCTCTAAACCCTAATTTTTTCAATCAAAACACTAGCTCATATATATATATATAGTACTATTTGGAATACTTTGGTGAATATTTTGATGATTAATGGACCCATCACTAGAAGATAATAAATTTTCTTTCCAATCTTCATGCTCAAATATATATTCTTCAATAGAACTAATAGACATACAATATGTAAATATATTAGTTTAAAATCTAATTGCTTAGCTTATTTATAGTCAAAATTGCTTGTGTTTGATGAAAATTTTAGTAATAAAGCAAAAAATATTTATAGAAAAATCCCTAAATTTTGAAATTTGCGTGATTAATATTTTATTTGGGAGATTTTTGTCAAATGCTCTTATACGATATTGACAGACAGAACCATATTGAGATTGAGATTTTAATAATTTTGGTCACACCAATTACGTTCGTCGGCCCATGTATTTATATGTTAGAGATATACAATTTGTTAGGAAATAATTCCAAAAAAGATATACACAAATCAATACGAATCAATACAAAAAAGAAACTCAATCACCCGAATCATCGCAATCTTCCAAAGATATCTTAATATACCCCCTCAATCGAAATGGCAGTGGATGAATGTTGAGATTGAACACCATGTGAGAAAGTCGAAAAGCAACAAGAGGCTTTGTCAACCCATCTGCCAGTTGATCGTGACTAGACAAAAAATGAACATCAAGAGTTTTGGCCTCTACCTAATCACGAACAAAATGATAGTCAATCTTGATGTGTTTTGTATGAGAATGAAATGTAGGACTAGCAGTCAAGTACGTAATACCAATGTTATCACAGCGCAAAACCGGAGGACTGGTCAAATGAAGGCCCAACTCATGAATAAGAGAGTATAACCACACGAGTTCTGTAGTAGCATACGCAATAGCTCGATACTCAGCCTTTGTACTAGAATAGGAAATAGTAAATTGTTTCTTATAAGACCATGATATGAGATTAGCCCCAAACACACAATAACCAGTTGTCTATCGCCTATTATCGGGGTTACCAGCCTAATCAACATCAGAATAGGCATGAAGCTAAAGAGATGAGCTCCTTCGGAGAAGTAAACCATAATGAATCGTATGCTTGAGATACCAAAGAATACGCTTGATGGCAACCTAATGAGACTGACATGGTTGATTGAGAAATTGACAAACCCTGTTCTCCAAAAAAGAAACATCAGGTTTGATAATAGCGAGATACTGTAAGGCTCCAACTGTATTACGATATCAAACAGGATCATCAAATACTGAGTCGTCAAACTAAGACAATTTGGTTGAGATAGCCATAGAAGCAGTAACAGGCTTAGTACCAAGCATATTAGTGCATTTGAAGAAATCATGAATATATTGCTACCAAGATAACAACAATCCATCAGATGTTAGAAAGACCAAAATGCCAAAAAAGTGATGAAGAGACCCAAATCCTTAACAGCAAAAAACCTGTTGAAGACCAAAAATATTACGAGAAATAGTTGAAACAGAAGATTCAGTCACAATAACAATATATACTAAAATATATAAGCAAAATGAGGTAGAATGTAAAGTAAATACGGAGGAGTCCAAACAACTAATTCGAAAATCACGAAAACACAAGTGTTGACTCAGCTGAAAGTATCAGGCTCAAGGATCCTGCTTGAGCTCATACAATGAGGAATAAAGTTTGCACACATAAAGGGGGAAAAGTAGAGTGTGCAAACATCGACAGTTGTTGCATATATACATCTTCCTCAAGACAACCATGAAGAAATGCATTGCTAATATCAAGCTGTAAGATAGGCCAACCCGCAGGTACAACAATGGAGAGTATTAGTCGAATAGTAATGGGTTTGACAACGGGTGCAAATGTGTCACCATAGTTGAAGCCCGCCCACTGATGAAAGCCATTTGTGACCAACCAAGCTTTGTAACATTCAATAGACCTATCCGGTTTATGTTTAACCTTAAACACCCACTTGCACCTAAAGACATTTTGCCTAGGAGAGGGGGTACCAGATCCCAAGTGCCATTGCGAAATAGGGTTGTGAACTCGTCATTCACCACCTCATACCTCTGGGGATGGCAAGAAGCCTCAGTGAAACAAGTCTTTCAACCACATCAAGATCCCAAACTGCCATAAAGGTATTAGGTAACGGCCAACATATAGTGTCATCTGTTACGCCCCGAATTGGCATAAACCTAGGGACGTGAGTTAAAA
>MKEJ01057026.1:0-12007 GCA_001753735.1 Embelia ribes
TCAAAATATGGATTTATATTTCCATTTTTTTAAAAATTACATGCAATTATATTTCTCACAAAATCACAAATAATGTGTTTATCTTTTCCATTTTTTTTAATAATAAAATAATAATAATAATTTTCTTTTTCCATCTTTGAAAAATAATTCGGGTCCCCGAATTCCCGCGGGGATCCCCGTTCCCCGTTTGGGGCGGGGATGGGGAGTGGAAAAAAATCCCCGACGGGGTGGGTTTGGGGACAGATTTGGGGTTCGGGGATCGGGGGCAAGGACACCACTCCCCGACCCCGACCCGCCCCGCCCCGATGCCCATCCCTATTTACGCTACTTTGGAGAAAATTGTGTGGTGGCGGGGCAGTAGTTTGCTTGTTCTATTTTGGTAATTTTTAAATTACTTTTGCACTTGTATTTTTACATAAAAAAAATATAAGTATTGGACTTTTAATATTTTTTAGGACCTCTTCTCCCACAAGGTACATGTTTTTTGCCTCTCCAATTGCAAATCGGAGAGAATTTCAGTATTAATTTTTTATAGGGACTCTAATGATATTGTGAATTATTAATTACTAGATGATAATATTTTTGGTATTTATAGAATAAGAGTTTTGAGAGATAAAACTTTGTTTTGGGACCATATAGATATTTGGTGATTTGGAAATTAATAGTATTTACTTTGGGTTCTCCGTTGAGTATCAACATTCTTATTTAGTATTCCTTATTACTCCCTCTGTCTCATTTTAATAATTTCGTTTCAACTTTTTATACAGTTTAAAAAAACACAATTAATGCTAATGAAATTGAAGAAATATTAGTTTATTTACCATTCTATCTCTAATTAATACTACTACTATATTTTGCCAAAATAGCATAACAGTAGTATATTATTTTTAGTTTGAGCAATTAAAGTAGTGGTTTTGCTTGGTGCATGTGAAAAGTTTTTCGTACTTGCCATATGTGTGCCGTTTTGTACATAGTAGGTGAAAGTTAGGAACATTTTCAATTTGGAGTAAATTTTAAATTATTATAAATAAAAGATATTTTTTTTTAAATTAAAATTTCAACTTGGAGCCTAAAAATTTTGTCAAAAAATTATTCAAATTTTGAATTGGGCCATTACGAAAATGAATATTCACAATAAATCTAATCATACCAAAATGAATAATTTTAAACAAAATATTTTTATTGATTTGAATCAATATCTATAAGAACCATTGCATATAGAAAATTTGTCTTTATCTCCATCCCTAATTGATTTGAATCAATATCCACAAGACTCACATTACGAGAACTTACATTTCTCATCGCCTCTTATTGATTTGAATGAATATCCACAAGGCATGCCCTCTCCCGAAAATAGCTACGAGAACATGCCACCTTCAGAAAATATTGTTCATCCAAATTAGAAGGAAGATCTAAATATCGATCAAAAGGTGGGAATCATGCAAATGCTATTGGAAGAAATCTGAAATGGGAAATTACAACGAGCCATTACCAAAGTTGCCGATCATTTTTCTTTATCTAGAAAAATGGTGTCACGGATTTGGCATGACACTAAAAATTATCTTACGTCCGGTTACTTACAAGATTTATCTTAAAAAATGGTAAAAAGGGTTGGTCGTAAGAGAGTTGAAGTTGATGTAAAAGCAATGAAATCTATTCCCTTTAGTCGGCGAACAAATATAAGATTGTTATCAAATGCTTTGGGCTTAGCAAAATCTACCGTGCATAGAAGAATAAAAGAAAGGAGCATTCGACCTCACTCAAATGCCATAAAGCCATTATTGTTAGATGTGAACAAGAAAACGAGGTTGGAATTTTGCTTATCAATGGTCAATGAAGGTACACTCAAGTCTAAATTTTTTTTATAGACATGTATAATAGGATTCATATTTCATGTCCAACACAACAAAAAAAATTTATCTTCATCCTGATGAAGTTGAGCCTTCCTGAACATGTAAAAGTAAAAGGTTCATTAAGAAAGTTATGTTATTGGCCGTAGTGGCTTGACCACGTTTTGATATTACTAAAAATATAGAGTTTGATGGCAAAATTGGAATATGGCCATTGTCTATTAAGGAAACTACCAAGCGGAGTAGTAAAAATTGTGTGGCGGACACTATGGAAATAAAGCCGATTTTGTCGGTTAATCAAAACATAATGCGTTCTTTTCTGATAAAAAATATGCTCCCTTCAATTAAAGAAAAATGACCATCCGGTAATCATGGTCCTATTTTCATCCAACAAGATAATGCAAAGCCACATATAGATATTAATGATCACGAGTTTCTTGAAGCCGTGGAAAAATATGGACTTGATATTCGCTTATATAGCCAACCTCCTATTAGCCCCAATCTAAATGTGTTGGATCTTGGTTTATTTAGAGCTATAGATTCACTTCAATACTAAGAGGCTCCAACTACGGTGATAGAACTAATTTCGGCGGTAAAAAATAATTTTGATATATTTCCAAAGGAGAATTTGAACAAAGTATTTTTGACATTACAAACATGCATGGTTGAGACTTTAAAAAAATTGCCAGAAATAACTATAACATCCCACACATGAACAAGAATAAATTAATTAGAGATAGACAATTACCAATTTATATTGAGTCTGATTCTCACGTTCTTAGGGATACACGGGTTGTTATTAGTGGAATGTAATAATCTCAATAATATGAAAGTTATTTGCGATAATATTGATTCAAGTTTCTTGTTTTTGTTTGTGGTTCTTTATTTATTTTTATACATAAATTGCGAAATGATATTTCAAACACTCAAGTAATGATTTATTTAATCACATTCCTATAGGAGAATAAGTATTATCATCACTCATACTAAATGCTAGTCATGCAATTACATAGGAAAAAAAAGTCGTAAGAAAACAACTACTCTAGTTCTATTTTTTTAAACATTATTGGCAACATTATAGGTAACATGTCAACAAATCTAAGTTGTTGTATTTGAGCTACGGAGATATAACCATCCTTATTCGGTAGAGCATTCAAATCAAGAAGTGGTTTTCCATTCCTATATGAATCACAATGTGTAATATTTCCATCGGGCAAATTCTTCTCCTCTTGCTTCAAACCATTATCCATTTTCTCCAAATTGTTATCCATTTTGATGAGAATTTGTAAAAATAGAATAAAGTTTGATTTTAAAATAATGTATGAAAAAGTGTCTTTATAATAAAGAATTGTCTTGAATATTGTGTAGTTAGTGGGAAAACTCTTGGCCTACCTATTCTATATACGTATTTGGATAAACTTTACTATCCTATTTTCTATGTAAACTATAAAAAAAGAAATGCAAGTAATAAGGGTATTTTGGTAAATTAATACTCCACTTAAATTCTCAAAAGTGTAACGGACTATTTTGGGAGAGGAAAAAAAAAGTTGAAACGAGCCTATTAAAATGGGACGAAGAAAGTACTTTATTTGTGGTTTTTCTCTTATATCTATTTGAGATTGATATTCCTGACATATACATGAGGTGATTTTGGTAGTATTTTTTTTTATTATTTAGTGAATTAATTTGGTGGGTATGTAGTCCCGTAGGTTTTTTATTCTCCTATTTGGAGGGACTTTCCCACGTTATATCTTTGTATTATGGTTGTGTTATGTTGTTATTTTGTTCTAATTGTTGTTTATGCTACCTCTCCAGGTTTACACATAATACGGGAACAATCTTATCGAGGTTGATTTTTCAGCTGCATATTACTTGACAAGGATATCTACGCTTAGGTTCTTAACAAGTACTTAGCCATGACAACCTTCCACGGCCACAACTCGATCCGATCTCCCCACTTACAACAGTCCTTTGCTCACTTACCTACAAACCCCTTAATGTAAACCTGATAACAAAAACAAGCATAAACCATGCAGCCTTGAAGAATCTCACCATTCTGTTTTTCTCTCGCAACCATTCTCCCTTGGGTTTATCTACATACTCCCTCCCACAACACATCTCCTTTGTAGTTCCTCCACTTGAACCTATCATAGGGTTCCGCTTTTTGGCAATAAGTTGGAAATTTTTCGAAATGTTTTTCCTGTGTCTGGAGGAAATTCGTTGGTTGGACAACCGACTCTGGTTCGTTGTAAGAATGGATCTCCAGACACTTCAACGTGGACAAAGTATTTTTTTGATTAAATGTCACATCTTGGTTGTCTCTTTCATTTCTCATTGAAGCACGAAATTGCGGGAGATAAAATTGGGACCAAGAAAGGTACAATATGTTGAGTAGAACAATAGTCATTCAAATAACTAGCCCAGTTAGCATCCGAGTAGGCATAAAGGTGATGAAAGGAACTCTTATAGAAAAGTAACCTAAAGTAAATGGTGTGGTTGAGATAGCGAAGAATACGCTTGACAATCATCCAGGGAAATAGACATGGTCAATGAAAAAACTGGAAAAAACAATGACCGAGTAAGAGATGTTAGGTAGTATGATAGACAAATACTGAAGAGTTCCCATGATACTATGGAAAAGAGTTGGCTCCTCAAAAAGTTCACCATCGAAACTATTGAGTTTGGTAGCCAGTGACATAGGTGGCTTAGAGACAAGCATGTTGGGGCACTTTAAAATTCCATGAATATAATGTTATTGTGTAAGAAAAAGACACTCTAGGACAAGAGAAGTGGCGATACCAAAAAAGTAGTGAAGCGGGCCAAGATCGTAGGCGGCAAAATTATTTTGTAGGTTTTTAATAAAGCGAAATACTACCTATGGTGAATAACATTTGATAATAATGTCATCCATTTACACAAGTATATACATGCGATAGTAAGCAATACATAAAAAGAAAAAAGAAGGGTAAGATTTGCTCCCTCGAAAACCAAGAAAGTACAAATGGTGACTAATAGCAGGAGTACTATGCTCAAAGGTGTATTTAAGACAATATAATGATTTTTGAAGCTTGCACTAGTAGTGTAGAAATGTCAAATGAGTGAACCTTGGTGGTTGTTGAGACATCTTCAATGAAGTGTCATTTCAAGAAAGTATTGCCGCCATCCAATTATGAGATGGACCAACCTACATAAATAGCTAAGGATAACATCAACGAAATAGTAATCGGTTTGATGACAGGGGCATACGTATCGGCATGATCAATGCCTTCATGTTGATGGAATCCCTTGGACACAAAAGAGCATTTTTTCTCTTGATAGAACTATCCGCATGATGTTTGATCTTGAAGACCTATTTTGCACCCAATAATACTATACCAAGATGAAAAGGAGACAAGATCCTATGTACCAATTTGTAATAGAAACATGAACTCCCCATTTATGGCCTTGAGTTAATAAGGGGATTTAGTCACGACTGTAAAACGCTAAGGTTCAATCTCGATATTTGCACCTTGCCCCATAAAGGGTTGGGGTAATGGCTACGAAATCCCATTACGACATTCCTTGGGAGTAACAAGAACTACTTTGGCTCTATCAACTATGCCAATTTCTCAACTTGAGAACTAGAAAAGTTTAAGCGTAACAACTTCAAACGTTAGCAGCAAAAGATGTTCAATTTTACTATCCATAGTCTTACCTAGCTCCTAAAGGAAACTGTATCGATTCTACGTAAGGACAAATAAGACATGCAGTCGGTTGCGACACTTAAAGCATGTAAACACATTGACTACCTGTGCTGTAACTATATTTTGAATGCTCTTGATAAAACTCTATTTAATGTGTACTCTCTCAAAAATCCGTAAAAGCCCTTTGGGAATATTTGAATAAGAAGTACAAGGTGGATAATGCGAGCACAAAAAAATTTGCGGTCGCAAATTTCCCCAAGTTCATGATGGTGGATGGGAATAACGTCATTGAGCAAGTGGGGGAGCTTTAGCTCATATACTATAAGCTTGATGTTGAAGGTTTTGTGATAAATGAACCTTTTCAATTGGCAATAATGGTCAATAAAATGTTGCTGTCTTGGAGAGATTTCAAGAATTATCTAAAGTATAAGCATAAGGCAATAAGTCTGGAGAATCGCGTTCAGAGGTTGAGAGTTGAATAGAACAACTGCATATCTGACAAGAAAAAAGGTGGAAGTCGCGTAGTATCCAAGGCTAATATGGTTGAAGCTACTAGAAGTAAGCCAAAACGCTTTGAGAACTCCAAAATAGGTGGAAATTCTAAAAAGTTCAATGGTGTATGATATCCACTCTAACAAGGAGAACAAGAAGAAGTTTAAGGGCAAAAATAAGATTGCTTAAACCAATGGATAACATGCATCTAACTATTATGGTTTATAAAGTGAACTTGGTTGTAGCAATCCGAAGGAATGGTGGATGGATACTGGAGCCACTCGCCACATTTATGTCAACAAAAGGATGTTCAATACCTATAATACAGTGAATAGTGAGCATTGTTACATGGGAAATTCTATAACCTCTAAGGTGGAAGCAAAATAGACCGTGGTACTAAAAATGGCATCGAAGAAGGAGTTGACTTTGACTAATGTGCTTCATGTGCCCGAGATTTGCAAGAATCTGATTTCTAGTTACGTGTAGGACAAGAAAGACTTCAAATTGGTGTTTAAGATTATTAAGATTATATTGTCCAAGAATGAGATGTACGTTGGTTATGGTTATGTGGTCAAGGATTTATTTAAAGTGAATGTACAAACTTTAACTTCTAAGACCAATTCTAGTAATGTAATAGCCCTCGAGGCTAGTAATAGTAATGTAATGACTGTTATAAAAAGGCTAGGAAAATTTCAAAATTTTCTTATTCGCTTGAGTCGTTTAATTTATGGTATGGTAGATTAGGACATATAAATCAAAATTCTTTGCGTAAATTGATTGCTCAAAATTTATTTCCTACATGCTTTAGGAATGCCAAATTGGAGGCATTCAAAGTAAAAAGTAGGCATTTTCTTTCGTTCACATATTTCTGAGATTATTTTGCATATCTTTCCTCTAGTTTTTGGGTTGGTAATACAATTTTCCTTTATTTGTTAAAAAAAAATCAACTAGTTTTTTCTTAGTTTGATATTTAAAAAAAAATCAACTAGTTTTTCTTAGTTTGATAGAAGCTACCTTTTAAAAAAAAAGTACAAACAAACAAACCCTATTTTCTTTGTGGTCTTATCCATAAGCTCCCAAATTTTAAATACATGATGTTTGCGTGCGTAATGAGGCTATGTGTTAAAGTAGTATTATTTTTCCAAGATAGTAGTTACCTTAAAAATTAAAGCATACCTGGAGATATATAGTAGCATTTAAACATTAGTTATTACTCTAGTGGGTTTTGGGCGGTGGTGGTGGTAAGTTAAGGTGGTCACATTTGAGTGGTGTGTTAATAGTGACACTAAATTAATTCACTGACGATTGAATATTTGATGGTGACGTGGTGACTTTGAACAGGTGAGCACACTCAGCTGGGCTTATCAGTAAGTATATATACTCAGAATATTATAACGATGATGCATATCGAATGAGCAGTAAATCTGCTTGTGATCATATATATATGTAGTAATTTTTATAATAGAAAGTTCTAGTGATTGTTAATTACGTATGAAATTAGAGAAGGATTTTCACGCCTTGAAATTTTCAAGAAAAAAAATTAAGGGTTATCATGGTTATATGTCTCTTAATTGAAAAACATAAATATTCTCATAACATATACTGACCTAATTTGTGAACAAAGTATTGTTACCCAAAAATATGATGTATCTGTACATGAAAATTTTATGAATTTTAGCCTCATTATTTACTTGTTTAGATTTAATTACAAGAATATATGTGTATATGTGTGTGTGTGAACTTTTGATCTTATCATGCTTTATGATGAAAAATGATAATAAATGCAAGTGATGCGAGGCCATTATAATATGGCTAATCCACCGGCAAAACGTTATGGTCCTCTCATATATAGTTACATCATTCTATGATGATAAACAAAACCTTAACCTTAATAATTAAGTTAATTCACTTTATATGATGATTTTAATATTTTCATTGTAAAGACAAATGAAAAGTGAAAAGTGAAAAGTGAAGGGTCGTAATTTGGCTAAATATGAAAAGTTACTTTGAGGCAATAATAGATTGTTGGAATATTATCCAAGCCTTCATCCACAAGTTTCCTCGTGTGACTAGATAGACATTGACTTAGCTTAGTGGAAAAACTATGTAACTCGTGGATGATTAGGAATGATGTAATTACCTTAAATCTAATTTTTTTCGAGTAGTCAAGATGATTTTCTTATAACCAAAAGGTAAATAATTAAAATAGAGAAAAGCTAAAAAAAAAGGTCATAAGACATGGGTATATATAATTAAATAAATGTGGTCTCTAGTGTTTCGTGTGGAAATGCATGTAGCATGTAAAAGAAAGTCCATCATCACTATTTACAAGCATAGTTAATATCATATACACGATAGTTTACCAGACAATCAGCGAAGCATTTTAGTTTTGAATTAAGAAGGCAGAGAAATATTTTATACTCTAAGAGCATAATATATTTAGAAACCTTAAGTTATATGCTTCAAAGTTAAAATAAACATTTAGTCGAAAATTTAGGCTTGGTGATGAATAAATTCGCTTACAAGCAACTTGAATTCAACACTTAATAAATAGTGTAAGGAGAACTCGCAAACCCTAAATTGATGACCAGAAGAGACCTTGTTACGTGACACATAGTACATATTAAGAGGGATGCCACGTGGACAACTGTTGAAAGAGGTGACAAAGGCATATTCTAACAAAATGATTAGGTTTAGTGGGCGAATTTGATTCTTAGGTATTTTAATTATGGAGCGTGGAAGTTGTTAAAATTGATGATGGATGGGATAAGATATGTTGGAGATAAGGTTTCAACTTTCAAATGTGTTTTCGGTCTATAAACAACCCAGCATATTTGAGATTATGCACTTTCCTTTGCCTTTTGTTCTAACCCAGTGAAGATTATAGGTAGGATTGCAAATGAGCCAAGTCGAATCGAATTCTGATCTGTTTAAACTCGTCTTATTTACTTAACGAGTTATCATTTTTTGTTCAGGTACAAGCTTAGCCCGAGTTTGTTCATGAACATTTTGGTTCTTTTAAATCAATGCATATTACTTATTATTTATCGATTAAATAGGAAAATAAATATTATTAAATTGAATCTTTTATAGAATCGTCAGCTAATAATTATATAATAGCGGATATATCAAATAATTACGATATTTTATAGTTTTTTTTAACTCAATCTTATAAATATGAAAGAGTAAAGTTATTAAAAAAATACATCATTTAGATAGTATGATAAGTTTTTCTTAATTTATTCGATTTAGTATGAACTATATGTGTTTATATACATAAATTAATACCTCTAATTTAAAATATACAAATACGTAAATCAAACAACCTTGAACCCTTAATGAGTTGAGTCGGATATTTTTCAAACTCGGCTCATTTATCTAACGAGCCCTATTTTATTGTTCAGACTTTGCTCATTTAGTAAATGAACAAACTATTAACGAGTTGAACCTGAATTTGTTCACGTACGACTCGAATCATTTTCATCCCTAATTATGCGCTATGTTTGGGTATTAACCCTTTCCACAAAACTACTTTTTCCCTGCATTTAAAACTTGCAAGTGTTTTGTTTCTAATCAACATGTGGTCGTCAAAAGTGGAAATTAGTTCAAGACTTTCGTCGCCAACTTGTAAAAGTCTGTCACAAGCTTATTCGTACGAAAATTCCTTGTAATTTTTACTGAATCGGCACTTGATGTTTTAGTTATGATATTCATCTGTAATAACTAGCCAAGGAAACATGACTGTAAAAATTCTGGAACAGATACTTGCACTAAATCTATATTGTTTGCACCCTTTCTTTAACGATAAAGCAAAGATTACCGCCATAAGTTGCCATTTTACAACAAACTTAAATTTTCTTCGAAGAGAAGTTTACTTTTTGCCTCAGAATTTGATTAATGCTTGAAAAATGGCACTTATGCTTCGGTTTTTTATTTGAAATTTGCCATTAAGCGCCAAGTCTAATTTGTCGCCAAAATTCTTCCCCGACTCTATTTTTCCTTGTTGTAGCAATGGCACATAGAAACAATAGTAAAAAATGACAATATCATTCTCTATTATTCGCAAACGAATTGTAATGACTTGGTGGTCACTTACTTGTTATATTATAGCTCACTACTGTTCTTTGGACGTTAGGAAAGGACAATTAATATAGAAACTCTATGTCAACATTTATTCCATCTTTGAAATAAAATTCAAATAACAATTCGCCTCATTCCGTAATTCTTTATTTGTACCATTTTCCCCCATGTTATATACTTTGAAGAACTGCAAATGCAGCATTGTATCAATCATAATTTTTTTTTTTTTATCAAAAAATACATATTCTCTTTATACACTATTCGAACAACTATATTGTTTTCCTTTTAGTATAAAAAAATCCACTTAACCACGAGATGATATAAGAGTTGTTAATTTCCAAAAAAGATATAAGAGTTGTTAGAGTTAGCGGTAGAGATATTCAAATAACAACTGAAGAGAGGTGGGGGGAAAATAGAATAAATTTGACCATACGGCAATAGAAGTCTAATCGAAGCTTTAGTTTCATTTAATTACATTTTCTTTACATATGGGAGTTTGCCAAGGTACTTTTTTGCCATCGTGAATCTCATCCATTCAGAAGCAAATTCACTAAGGGCGTGTCCACTATGGGAAAATTTTTTGTATTTCATGTAGCTGTATAATTTTCTCTATTTGCTTCTTCATAGATGTCTGTCTAATATTGTCTTAGACATACTATATTTTACCTCTACCTTGTTGTAACATATTTTGCGTTTCTATGTAGGCTATTGTTCCTCAAAGTGTCCCAGCTCAAGTTTACCTTGATGATTTTTTTGAGCAAATGGTCATTTTTGGTACTTCCCTAGCTAAATCAGTTGTTACTCCTCCTACTTCTTAGGTCAAGCGGAAATTCTTAGTAAATTTTATCATTTATTAGATATTTCACTTCTTGATCTTTCTTAAGATCAATTTCTTAAGTTGTTTAATGTTATAAAGAGGTTGGCTTCCTTTGTCCCCCAAGTTCTTTCTTTAGAACAAAGGGTTATATTAGGCAACTATGTAAAGAAAATATCAACTTGCTTTGGTGATATTAAGGAACTGCAAGGAAAACTTCAAGTCGCCCAAACTTCTATTGGTAATATTTTTGAGACAAAATCTAAACTGCTAAACAATTATGAGGTTCTGTGAGCTTGAAGATTGATCTTGTTAAAGCCTTGGAATAATGCATGAGCTTTAGATACAGCTCTAAGATGCTCAAAGGCATAAGGTCAACTTTGACGGCCAATTGGAAGAAGTTATCAATTCTTCCAAAGCTACCCTTGAGTAAGAGGCTGAGAATATTTCCAAACTCTCTGCCATCCAAATAGATCTTGAACTCCAATAGGTCCAACTGAAGTACCATGTACACAGATGGGATGAGTTTAGGTCATTATTTAAAGATAAGCCTAGGAATTAATTTCCTTTTGGTACTTGTAACTTTGTAATTAGTTTCCTGTTCTTGTAAATTTTATAATCACTAATCTTTGTATTGATAGTGATTTTAACCTGTAAGGTTATGTGGAAGTCCTTTTGTGTTTTTCTAGCTTACTGTGTTGTGTTTCCAGGGATGTTTATTGTTTCTTATACTGATGAGAAATAATTCTTTAAATATTTATCGTTTATCTATCTCTTGTGCTTAATACCTTTCAAGGACTCAAATTGATAGGCACCTCCATATGATATCTTTTTTACCTTAAAATGTCTTTCCCAATTAGGAGACCATTTCCCTAATATTTTGCTATTAATTCCTATTGGTATGATGGCTTTTCATACCAAATCTCCTCCTAAAAAACTATTTTCTTTTACCTTTTTATTGTAAGCCCTTTCAATTTCCTTTTTCTTGGTCATATTCCTGTTTAGAGTATTAATCCTTGCTTCCTCTAAATCATCAACCTCAATATTCATAGTCTCCATAAAATCAAAGTTTAAATCGAAGTGTTTGG
>MKEJ01057027.1:0-12430 GCA_001753735.1 Embelia ribes
ATTGGTTTTTATATTAAAATTAATGGTACTAAAAAAAATTATATGATATTTAATTATTTTAATTTACTATGGCATTTAATTTTTTGTAATATTTAGTCCCTTATTTTTTATTTTTGACTTCGAGCTTGGAAACACACACAGTTGTTTACGCTTGTTTGAGTTTCTTCCGTAAAGACAACAAAAACACAGACGGATGAGATTCGGACTCAACCATGTTAAACGACTTACCAAATGTCAACTCGTGAATTTAAGGGCTTGTTTGTTTGTGGATTATAAGTTCCAACTTATCAGTTTTTTTAAAAAACAATTTGATAGTATTTGACTGCTCATTTTTTAAGTTAAGTTTATTTGTTGTTTTTAGTTGAATAATCTTGAAGTTTTAAGCTTAATGCATTCGTTGTTTTTTTTATACAAAAATAAGTTAGTTTAACTGCTTAAAAATTGCAATCAAATAAATTCTAAATCTTGTTAATTTAAGCCGTGAATTTATACTTTTTTCCGCAATTATTGATTGTTATGGGATATTTAACTAACGAAGATGACATCCTTGCAACTTTGTATAAATGTTACTATTATCAATTTTCCATCGAGGTATTTTATTATCAAAATGAAATTTTAAGATAGTACATCTCTTTATCAAACCATTCACTTGGAGAATATTCTTTTTAGCTATTATCATATATGGGCTTATTTAGTTGTGGTTTATAAGTTTTAACATTTTTACTGTTTTCGCCATTAAAGTGGAATCATGTTTGGCCACTCAACTTATAAATTGAGTTTCTTTGTTATTTTAGCCTAAATAAATTTAAATTTTAAATTAGATACATTTAGCTTTTTTTCAGATAAAAGTAAGCTGACTTATTTATTTAAATATATTTTTGCTAATCAATAAAAAGTACTGATTCGGGCGTGGTGCGAGGTTGTAAGTAGGCCTTGGGCCCGGGGAGGGAGTGGACTTGGACTGGCATTTAATCCATAGCCCATGTTTTAGCCACTCTGGACCTTTAATCCGCCACAACATTTTCCATACTTTGTCATCAATATCTTCGGTAACATGTGACAAATTGCCTCGCATCGTGTTATAACAAGATCGATCGAACCGTGAACTTACCACGCTTGTCGCCCGTCCAAATTTACACATCCGAACCCTATTCTCGGGATAACGGTATCTTTGTGATAGGTTGGACTGTATACTCATCAAATAACTCCTCTAGTAGCGCTATCCTACTACAAACTTGATCGATCAATTCCACCATCCACTCCATTTTAACCCATTGTCCATCCCCCTCCTTACGCCTCGGTTTTAAGTCGGCTAAGGATGAGATCCATGGGTCATCCCGTACACGTCTTGCTAAAGGATGAGATTAATGAGCAGCGACAGACCTATTAGTTTGCTAAAGGGAGTTACAGTCACCCCCATAATTATTTAGTATCAAAATTTTTAGTTAATTTCTTTTCTTATAATTTTATAGTTAAAATTTTCAAATAAAATATTTTTTGAATAGTTTCAGCAACCCCACAAATTTATTATGGGTTCGCCACCGACTCCCTTCCATGTTTACCTAAATCTGCCGTTTACCGAACTGAAATGATATTTGGCCCGAAGAATTCGGACTCACAATGCCTCCGGCTCGGTCAAAAACCTCCACGCAAGTTTAACTACCATCGCTATATTTTATTTTATTTTATTTTTGCCTTTCGAAATCCTTACAACTATATATAGATGTTGCTATTATCAATTTACCATTGAGGTGTTTTATTATCAAAGTGTAAAAAATTATATAATATTTAGCTGCTCAATTTATAAGCTGAGTTTATTTATTAATTTGGCCTAAATAAATTAAAATTTTTAAGTTATATCCATCTATATTTTTCAAACATAAATAAACTGACTTATTTTATTACAAATTGCACCCAAAATAACCCATATGTTTTTGTTAATTAAAAGCTGATTTCTACTTGATGCTAGGTTGTAATTGGGCCCTTGGGCCCGGGGAGGGAATGTGTCTGGGCTGCCACGTTATCCATATTTATTTACTGGAGATTTAAATTACTACTCGCGAAACTTGATTTTCTATATTGTTTTTGAAAATATTTTTATTTTGTGACCAAATAAAAACAAAATGGGAAAAACTTTAATGTCTAATAAATTATGGGATGCGTTTGAATAGAAAACGAAAAAACTCAAGTGATAAACATTACGCCTTCTAAAATAAGTATATAATCCATTTATAATTATAATTTTTAATTTTTGGGGTGATCAACTAGGTAAAATTTAAATAAAATTATGTTGTGTATTATTATTAATATGAATTTTTCGATACCAATTATATTTTTTGAAGAATAAGTATTTTTCCAAATCGGAATTTACCTTCTTGTCATGATCTTTTTGTCCAGAGGAGGGACAAATTTTTGAGCCGTCCTAGTCCTATGCATTGAACGTTTCTTCCCAATAACTTAATTTTATTGTTTTTACTCACGAATATGACAAATGAAATATGCGGATACGAATAATTTTCAAATGCATTGCTTTGATAACTAGTATTAATAATTTTTTTTCTATATTTTTCCAATAAGTGTAACAAGTAAATTTTTTGGATGGAAATAGCATTGCTCTATTTTATAACTATCAGATAAGATGAAATTCCAAATTAGAGGAACAAAGAAATTGGTTCAAAATAAGGGCATATCAATTAGTTTCTCAAGGGGATTATAGCCTCTTTTTCATCATTTGAAAAAATCCATCTAATTTTTATTTTTTAGTATAAATATTCTTTTCACATTTTTAGTCCATTTAAAAACATTTTTTACGTCCTGATAATAATATTGTTCATGTCTGCTGAAACTCATATATATATATATATATATATATATATATATATATTATCTCTATTAAGTTTATAAATGAAAATAGATGTTCTTGATTGATTGTAATTTATAAGTTTTAGTTTTTTAGATTTTTGCCTAAAAACTAACTTATTTGCCTATTTCTTAGTCATAAACAAGCTCACTTATTTTTTTTTAAAGTTGCAACGAAACAATCCAAGGTAGATTTTTATCTGTAACAATCTTTAATAAATATTAGGATTAACTTAACATTGAGGAAGTTAATTTATCCACAAAGTAAGTTAATTTTCTTTTAAAAAAAGTAAGCTAATATGCTTAGAAATTAGGACCAATAACATCCAATGAGTATAAAAAGAGGATATGGTTAAGATCATAGGATTTAGATTCTTTTGTGTTACATAACCTTTCATGGAAATAAGTCGAAAATCATACATACGAAGGAAACAATATTTAAAGAGAAATTCTCACTTGAATATCGAAAAATAGAAAAACCAATCTCCAAATGGCAACCCCACATTATTAGGAAATAAAATATACATGCTTGTTTGGTTTTATCTTATAAATTATAGCTTGACAATTTTTTTATTTAAAAATTAAATAATATTTAATTTTTCAAATTTTAAATTAAATTTATTTATTATTTTGTCTTAAACAACCTATACTTTTATTACTAGATGCATTTTTTTTTTAAAAAATAAACCATGTTATTTATTTATTTAATTTAAAAAGTGCAACGAAAACAGAGTATCGATTCCCCAAGTAGCCTTGACCACTTCACACTTTCAATTAAAAAAATAAAAAAAGGTCCTTAAAATTAAACGAATAAATAAAAAACAGTCTCTAATAGGGTCACCATTGAAATCTCAATCATATAAACCCTAACCCGAAAATCTCCATTGCAACATCTTCTTTAATCTCCAATTCAATCGCATCCCATTTCAATTCAATTCGCCAGTTTCAAGTTTCTCCATGTTGATTTACGAAAAAGGGTGAAAATTTTCAACTTTCGTATCGTATATATCGAGTGAAGGTATATATATATATATGCATATGTATAGCTCGATGGTGACTGGAAAATTATATTTTCATCTTTAATTTGACATTTTGTGGCTAGGGTTGTCGTTCAATTGTGGGTAGATGACCTGATCCTGCATTAAAACCCGAATTTATAGATATTCATGTTAGGGTACCCATACTTGGGCTCCTAAATGGCTCCTTATCCTAAAGTTTAGGGATTAAATCCAAGGAAGGCTTGTATCAGTGTATGAAATACTGTTCAATACCTTAAAAGGTAGAGGTTTTGTTGAATACTGTACATCCACAGTTCTATTTTTCCCACCTAAGTTAGATGCATAGTGATTAAAATTTAAGGGTTGGAACTAGGTATATTGGTGGGAAATGGGAATGCATATATTTGGGTGTATGGAAGTCGGATTGCTGTATAGATAGATACAATTTTTACATATCTGCAGATACTCATAAAAGAATAGGTGAGGTCATGAAGGGTGAGTGTCGGAGTTTTTCTAGGAAAGGGTCGAGATCGAGATCGCACCGTGTGGTTCAGGATAGTGTCATAGTTATCGATGCTTTCAAGCAGAGCTGTTGGGCTAATATGCCACGTGAGCTTTTGAGGGATGTGTTGATGAGGATCGAGGCCTCGGAGGATACCTGGCCTGATCGGAAGAGTGCGGTTGCTTGCGGCGGTGTTTGTCAGAGTTGGAGAGAGATTGTGAAGGAAATCGTCAAGTTGCCAGAAGTTTCAGCAAAGTTAACGTTTCCGATATCCTTGAAGCAGGTATGTTACACTATCAAAGTCTTGCTTTGTTAATTTTAATTGGTTGTCATTTGTTAGATTGTGGAAGTGTACTTTTACTATTGACTTGGCCTAAATGTTGTTGCTATTTGATCATGGTATATATGTTGTTTTGCTCGAATAGTCTTGCAAGGAAGAGATGTTTCGACTTTCGATTGTCCGTTGGGTAATACGACAACACTGTCCCCAGTCAACTACTTTAGAAGAATGAGTTATGAGATGATTCTGGTTATAATTGTGCTTATTTATATTGAGTTGAATGAGATTTAATTGAATCAACTTTAATTATCATATGGATATGTGTGTGTATATATATTTATATGTATAGGAATATAAAGGCGCTGACGGGTTATTGTTCAAGGCTCATGCTAGAAATTAGGTTTTTTTGTTTTTGTGGTACTTCTAGCATTATATTTTATGAAGGAGATGCAACTGATGCATCAATTATAGCAAAAGTTTGATTCAAAGGATTACTAATAGAGTACCATAGAAAACATGGGTTCTATAAACTGGGAATAGGCAAATATAGTATGGTTATTTTCCTTTTGACTTCACCTACTGTTTAGTTAACTTACTCGTATAAGAATTTATTACTCGTCGACTTTCCTTTTTCTCTTTCATTCCTCTTTTCCCCTTAAATAGTGGGAAATGAATCCAAATTCTATATGACAATAAAAGGATTGAGTACTTGGTATTTACGGAAACAAAGATACCTAATGTTGAAGTATTAAATGAAATGATATATGGCCATATTGAGAAGATTCCATGATCATTATGGTTATGATAGAAAAGGTATCTCTTAAACAAGATTGCCACCTCTCTATGTTCCGAGTTTATACCAACGACTGAATATTGTTGCTTATTACTAACCAGCTGGATTTTTTTGGAGCAGTTTAGGTTTAATGTAAACTTATAAACTGTACGGACTGCGGAGTTTCTCTAATAGAGTTAGTTACACGATGATTAAAAGAACATGTAAATGGCTATTAGAATGTAATTATTTTTGCACACATTGAAGAAATAGCATATTGATGCAGATTAGGAGAGAATATTTAGTTTTCTTTTTTGTTATTTTATTTATTTAAGTTAGAAGAATAAAGTATATGGTTTATTTATTTTAACTGTCTTGTTAATGGTAGTAGGTCCGTAAGAGTTAGGCCCATTAAGGTTTTCTTGAAGATCCATGTGTATGACCTTCTATGTATTATTTTCTTTAGAATTGAGCTTATACGGGTTTATTAAAAGAGCGTTGGACCTCTTTTGGTTTGGGTGTTAGATCCCAATTTCTTTTGTTCATTTTTGTTGAAACATTCACTCTTTTGTTTGTTTTTGTTAAAACGTGCATCGATCCCTTCAGTATTGTTTCGTCTCAATACCGTCCTATATCACATATTAGCATGTGAAGTTGTAAATTTAAAAATTTAACAAGAGGACTTAGAAAAGAGGTACGTATACATATGAGAAGTTAGCTGCAGATGTTAAACCTTTTTGTTTGCCCTAACCAATAAAGTGGTGGGAAACTGAAAAATTCGTCGGGTGGTTCATTCCTCTCAGTAGATTGAAATTGCTTAGGGGTTCGTCCTGTCTGATAAATTTTCATTTATGCGCTTTAAGTTGGGGAACATTGAAAATAGTGATTTTGAAATATTAGTTGCTTTCTGTTTCTGCATATAACATCATGTCTTTTTTGTATTCCTTTGCAGCCTGGTCCAAGAGATTCCCTCATTCACTGTTACATAAAACGAAACCGGAGCAACCAAACGTATTATCTTTACCTCAGCTTAAATCAAGGTGATTATTGGTAAACTAAGGTTTTGCTGCAGACTTGCAGAATACATAGGGTCTGCCCATTTTGTGCTTGTTTAGTTTTAAGATGCTTCTAAATTGAGTAATGTTTTCTATTTACCACTTAAAAGAAAAAAAAGCACCAGAATGACGAAGCAAATTCCAAACAGGCCTTATTATTTTTCTTTGTCCCCTTGCATTTGTTCATTTTGTTTCTCGTTTTCGTCGCTGAGTGTTGTTTCTTGTTTTTCTCGTTTTCATATGCATAGCTTCAAATGATGATGGAAAGTTCCTTCTAGCTGCTCGTAAATTTCGTCATGCTACATCCACTGATTACATCATCTCTCTTAATTCCAAAGATTACTCTAAAGGGAGCGCTTCCTACATTGGGAAGTTAAGGTGAGATTGTATGATCTCAACGTTTACAAGCCTAAAGTTTGTTACCCAATCATTTCATTTTCTTTTTCTTGAATAGTTTATTCGATTATTGCCTTTCTGGCAGATCAAACTTTTTAGGTACCAAGTTTGCAGTCTACGATGCACAACCTCCAAATGCCGGAGCTAAAGTTGCTAAATGTGGTTCGACTAAGCTAGTTGGTGTGAAGCAAGTTTCCCCTAAAGTTCCACCTGCCAACTACCCTGTAGCCCATATTTCGTATGAGGTGAACGTATTGGGTTCCAGGTATGAGAATGGAGCTTTTTATGAATGATATTAGTCAACTGTTACTTTTTTTGTTTCTCTTTTTGTTCTTTGACCAGAGAAAGTACTAAAAATGTCGGGTCGGGTAAATTGATTGATTTTAGATTATCTTCTAGATTTTTCTTTATGGCCTTGTTTTCAGAAACTCACATAATTGATCTTACTGGTTTTGAAGAAGCCTTATTTGACGAACCGAAAGCATAGTTGTGGCGCTTTTAAAAAGTTTAGGACGTGACAATATTCTCACTTCCAAACACTAGCTGTATGTACAGTATTTTTGTTTTAGTACCATTTCAGCCTACACATTTCTTGATTCCGTGCAATGTTTCCGGATTTAGTATAATAATATTTCTCTTAACGGTTTTAAAAACCATATCTGGATGCCATTGTTTTCCCTCTCAGACCCAGAAATAAGGTGAACGGTTTTAAAAACCATATCCAGATGCCATTTTTTTCCCTCTCAGACCCAGAAATAAGGTGAAACAAAAATGAAAATTTTCAAAACAAACTAAGATTGCCCATATATGCTTGTAAACAGGGGTCCAAGGAGGATGAGCTGTGTCATGGATGCCATTCCCGCCTCTGCTATCAGGGCCGGAGGTGTAGCCCCCACGCAAACCGAATTCGTATCTATCCATAATGTAGATTCCTTTCAATCCCTCCCATTTTTCCGGTCAAAGTCAATGCGTATGGAGCATTCGGAATCTAATTTGCTCTCCCCACAACAAAAGAGTAGGACTCTGGTTTTGAAGAACAAGTCGCCGAGGTGGCATGAACAGCTTCAGTGCTGGTGTTTGAACTTCAATGGAAGAGTTACGGTTGCGTCTGTGAAGAACTTTCAGCTCGTGGCCGCGGTGGAAGGTGGAGGTGATGGTGGTGCTTCTGTTGAAGAGAATGAGAATGTAATTATTCAGTTTGGGAAGGTGGGAACAGATGTTTTCACAATGGATTATCAGTACCCAATCTCGGCTTTTCAAGCTTTTGCCATCTGCCTCAGCAGCTTCGACACCAAGATTGCTTGCGAGTAATTAAAATGGTAGTCTTATGTTCCAACTAAACACACATTTTCTAATTGATGATGATTATATAAATTTTTACCACCTTTGGAATTGTTCTGCTGTGCGTTTTTTCACTTTCGAGGGGTCACAAAGTTGACTGTATAACAATTCCATTTTGCAAAAAATATTTTGTTTTGGTGATTCTTCAAGTTCGTGATGTGTTGATTTGCAGGTAGAAGGCGTAATGCATATTCAAATGTTCTCCGTGAAGACGAAGCAATTGGCATGTGGGTATTCGTAGAAAGATCTTCCTTTGGTGGATCGTTATCCTTTCTTCTCCTTTCTCCTCTTCTCCGTTCTGCCTTGTGCATATATGATTGAATCATTGAGTGAACAAAAGATTTGGTAACAAGATCAAATTCTCTAGCCGTGTTTTTTGTTTCACCCGACTGTTTTCTAATTGCGATTTTATCTGTTGTTTTGGTGTATCATATGATTCTCATATTGCCAGTTTGTGATTTCTGTTTCTTTCCTTTTGTAGCTCTCTTTTGTATGATGATTCTATGTTTATTTCCATATATAAAGTTGAATTTTCAATTCTAAACCATTAATGGTAACAATTTTTACAGTGACATAAAACAAAATTTAATATATATTCATGAATGTTATTACATGTGAATTTGATGATATAGAAGAAATGGCTGTATCAGCCTGGTGTGCATTTTGCTAGGTTACTTGGTTTTCAATCGACGAAAGAGGAATAAATGTCATTCATGAATCTATTACTTGCGAATCTGACGATATAGAAGTGGTAGTATCAGCCTGATACGCAGTTTGTTCGGTTATTTGGTTTTTGGAAAAACGAAATGCTTGGAACGATGAGAACATTCTGATTTGGCTGTAGGATTGTAATGATAGGCTTACATACAATCGATTTTCATTATGATCGTACGACGATATGCAATCCTACTTTGGTCCTGGTGATTCATTATGCAATTTGGAAATGATTTTGATTATCATTATGATCTTTCAAGGTTTGTTTGGTTGCAGTTTTTAAACAAATAAGTCATTTTATAAACTGCAACCAAATAAGTCCATTATAGTAACTAGGCTAAAATATCATTCGCGATAAGCCCAAAACAGTGGCTCGGTTAAAATGTCCTTCACGATATTACTCGTGCATCTGATGCGCGTTATAAAAGGTTATTAGTTGCCGGGAAAAGAAAAGTAATTTGAATCGATGAACATTTGATCTTTAACCTAAAAATTTAATCAACCATGAAGATCTAACCGATATATGTTTCTAGAGTTCCATTACTTATTGACAGTTCTTGAATTTATTTTCTACGTTTTATAACCGGAAAAAAAATATAAGATTATTTAGATATGACAAGGCTCTAGTTTAATGCAGAAAAACTGCACCACCATTAATACATTTACGAATATGGACATACGAATATACGAGTTGGCTGGGAAAAATACAATCTTCTATAATTTTTATGTCCAAATTTTAATCGGAAAATTTTTTATTGTTAAATTTTAACTATAATTTTTTTGTAACTTAATTTAAGCCTGCCGTAAATTTTTATACTCTTACAATCATCGTACCTTTCATAATTTCTTCCTCACGACAATTTTGGTCCCGGGATGACATGCTTTTGCAGCGACAAAACGTAAGCATGCATATGTACTGGTCCTATATATATATATATATATATAACCACGGGACCATTAGTAAATACTAAGGTTGCTCAATAATATTATAGCCAGTCATTTATATATGTGGTCCACTCATTGATAATGACAAGGTGGCTCAAGAATTATACCCATTATCCTCATGGACGGGACTATTAGCTTATTTATAGCCAAAAAATTTTATATAAATTTTTTTATTTGTAATTCTAGTGTTAGATTTATATTATAATTTTTTTAATGTAAATTTAGTCATTTTCATAAATTTTATACTTGTATCCCCCGAATTCGTTCTTGCATATTTAAAATATAGTTGAATTTTATACATACTTGTATGTAGAATACATATTATTATATATGTGTTGACATATAGGAGATAGGGTAATTATTTTATTATCACATTAATTTTTCTTTTCTACATGTCAATATTTTATCTCCTAGCTATGTGTCAATATATATATAACGGTATGTAAAAAATTTCTAAATAAATATGTACAAAAAATCAGTCAATTAAAAATTAAATGGGATGTTGAAGATAAAATAGTAAGTACCAATATAATTTAGTGGGTTTCATCCAAAATTCTATTTAGCCACTAGTTTATTTGATACACTAACAGTCCCCAAATGTTGAACAAGTGACACTACTGGTCTTTACTATGGGAAACATGACTTAAATTATGGAAATCATTACAATTTACAAGTAATGAATATGTGATTTATCTATGAGCTGGTATTCTTTTTCATGATGATTTATATGGAAGATTGTTATAATTCCATATATTTCTGATGATATTCTAAAATAGTTAGAAATTTTATGGAGCCAAATTGTATAAAAACATTATCATCCTTTAACTTTATTTTTCATCGTTTAAGCCATTATATTTTTCTTTACTTGTCAATATAGTTGAAACAATAACGTCAGTTTTTTCATCATAAACACTAATATTTATAAATTTGCATGGTAATATTTTGGCCTAAAATTTAGTTAATACTTTGAGTAGAACATTGAAATCCTATAATTCCAAAAAAAAGAACATTGAAATCCTATATAAATAGGTATAGAAATCTATAAGTCGTGGTTTACTATATATAATTTGTACAAACAATAAGTTTGATCCTAACTAAACAATCCTTTACTAATTTTTATATTTGTATAAATTATAACTAATACTAGTATAGACATTTAGTAGATAGCTTTTGGATAAATACTGCTAGATTATTGCAGTTTTCAAAAGGACATTTGTAAAGAAAAATAAAGTTATATCATTTTTAATAAAAGATCCATTTAAATTTTAATATTTCGTATTCTATTAAATATTTCATAATTAGTCTTTCACTAATCTCTCATGCCTACTAATATTAGTTCAGAAAAAAATTAAAATACTGTTGTGAATCATGCTATAAAACAAATAAAGTAATTAGTAGAAAAGTAAAATAGGAAACCAAAAATTTCATTGTTCAGCCTCAAGTTAAAACAAGCTTAACTTAGCCTAGTCCACATGACTAATACTGATGCATATTTTTATTTATATAAAGAGATGAGTCACAATATGTAAAATAAATATGGAAATATGAAACAAATTGGTTCCATTCTCATATTATTTTTTCTCATTTCTCCATTCTCATATTATTTTTTCTCATTTCTCTATTTCCTTGTGTGTCTTCCTTTACCAAAAACATAGGATGTATAAAAGAACCCGCAACACAGATACATAATTGTGATTGGTGAATATCTTAATCATCCACCAATTTTATTATTTATAACATTCCTACTTTGAAGATTGTGATAAATATTACTTTTTTGTACTCCCCCTTATTTAAATGATAATTTTATGAATGTAAATCATTAAATGTTTATATGAATAATTGTCATTTGAGAGGTCTGTCAGTATATTTCACTATTAGGAATTTACTAAGATCTCTAAATATAGTTCATAAATATATGTTGATCAATAAGCAATTATCAATTATCTTGCTCATATTGAACCATCATTCAAATAGAGTCACGTAATATTTTGTGCAAAATCTTAATACCCATCGGGTTATATCTTTTATGGCGGAATGAAAGATTCATAGTATAGCCGATCTGTGTTCACGTGTCGCATTCGAGCCCCGCACAAAGCACGTGTAATTTTTTTTCTTTTATATTTTTTCATTTGTTTTCATATTCATTTCTTTCACCTTTTAGAATAATCAAATTTGTTGTGTCTCTATATCTTTCTATCCATATTTAATATGCAAATCATGTAATATGTTGTTCCAAATAATTTATGTAAGAATCATCATATTTGTTGCTGGTGTATACAACTTTTGCAACACATAGATAAGTATTCCCTTACTCTTATCTATAATAGTGATCAATATAATCTCATGTTAATATATTTTTAAACATTTTATGTTAATCGTTAAAATGATATTGTTCTCCCCTTAACTATAAGAAGTATAGTACAACCAAATAATAAGTTTAACACCTTGTGAACTTTTGTATACATCGTCACTCTATATAGATGAGCAATTTATCCCACATCGAATAATTATAAGAGTTACCACGCTTATATATACAAGCAGGGTAGATGAACAATTATAAGAGTTACC
>MKEJ01057032.1:7980-22219 GCA_001753735.1 Embelia ribes
ATTTTTACAATTACAATAAAATAATATTCACCGCGCTCCATGAATAATCCCCTACTTCTCGAAACATGTGCAACTACCAAGCACCCAAGAATGTTTAACCTAAGAGAAACTTTTTTTTCGAAGAACGTATTCATTGAAATCACTTTCTACCTTACTAGGATTTTTGTTGACCAAGAAGCCTAGGAATTACTCATCTAGCATCCCTACTATATACATATCTTCAAGATCCAAAGGATAAGAAGCTATGTGAAAACGCCGTATAGACTTGTTCTATGAGAACAAACAAGATACCCCTCAACCCATGGGGAAAACACCCCTGATGGGGAGATCCCCTCATAAAGTAACCCCTTTATGAGTCTTTCTTGTCTTCCATACATTTTAAAAAGTCATAGGCATGTTTATATAGTCACAGGAATCTTTTAATTCAAATAGAAAACAAATTTCCATCAAATCCGAGCCAAACATAATAAACCGACTTTGATCAGATATGGCCGATCGATCATAAAGGTCCTTTCTGAACAATTAAAGCTCCGGTCGATCATAAAGGCTACCAACAATCAATCGGAAATCGTTGTTTCGCACACCAAGCTTTAATTTGATTCTCGTTTCACCCAAAAGCATTATCGAGACTTTCCGTTGTCGATCATAACCTCAAAAGTGTGCACTCGGATTTTGAGTCAATCTCCCAACAATCTCCACCTTTGACGAAAACATTCGAGAGACCAAACAAGCACCACCATCAAAGGACCGTGGCAACCATACGTCAATTTACGGGCTATAACTTTACCTTGAATTAGATTATCTTGCCATCACCTCTAAAACCAAGAGATAAGCATCCCTCTTTACCGAGAGATCCCGATGTTGACTTCTTTGCCACACAATCACCATATGTCACTTGACTTGACTACCAATAATTTTTAAAACAAGTCTCCCATCGAACCAAGCAAAGGTCTATCGCGCAAGTACAACTTTCGTCGCCTCCCCCGGGCTAACCATAACACTAATTGCCTTCAGAGTCAACCCTTCTCTATAGCCAACGAACATCTTCGACTCCGATGTTAGACCTCACCCGCCTTGCCAAAGAACACCCATAACTTTGACGACCTTTCCATGCGCTCATGAAACATACAACTCCGATGATAACACCAAATGCCTTGCCACACCATCGCAAAAAAGAAGAAATTGGATTAAAAAAATAGCTCTACCTGCAGAAAAACCCCATCCACAACATCTACAATTGCATGGTCATTGCAACTTGTAAATGATCCAAACTCAATCTTCACAGCCTTCAAGAAACTCTACTCTATTCTTTAATGCCCTCTCGCTAGCTCCATCTTAACTCCTAAAGAGTGCTTTAGAAGCATAACACCGGCCCAAAAAAATTAGAGTTATATTTTAGGTAAAGGTCATGTTCCACCCTCTGAATTCCTTTTGTCACACCTTGCGTCGATCTTGAGTTTCACCATTCTTCCATCAAAATAATAACGCCACCAATTGTGTCGTCACCTATGCGAACCGAACTTGTTCTTATTCACTTTATGCCTTATTCGAAATACTTTAGTAAGCACCCCTTATCAAAGATCCATGTTCCAATAATTCTGACCAAATCGTCTACGCTAGCAAGTGCCTGTATATCTCATATTCTTCAAGGAATCAAGAAACTCACAACACCGAGTCGCTACCCTGCTTGATCCATTCGTCCACGTGAGTAACCATAGCTTTGATATCGCTTTTTAGGAGATCAATCGGTCCCTAACCACTTAAAGTACAATCAATTAATCCTTCCCAAGGCCATACAGCGAAAGAAAAATATGTAGACGTGTATAGCCAAAAAGAAAACAAGTAAATAATAATTACACGTGCATAAAGAAATAAAGAATACCACAATATTTTTTAACGAGGTGCACCCATTCTCCAGGGCTACGTCCTTGTTCATTTATTTCATTATAGTATGAATACAATTACAACGAACTGGAAAGAATCCCCCAATTCAACGTTATGTGAAACCACCAAGCACCAGAGGAATTTTGACCTAAGAGAATTTTCCTTGCTCAATAACATCTTCATTGTAATCACACTCCAGTTCACTAGGATTTTTACCGACCAATAAGCCTAGGAATTTCCCTTATAGTAACCCTACTACACACCTGTCTTCAAAATACAGGGGACAAGAAGTTATGAGAAATCCCCCCATGAACCTCTCCCATGAGAACACCATCTCATGAACATGGGACAATCTCGCACCCGATGAGCACCATAAGATACCTCTCAACCCACGAGGGAAACACCCCGATAGAGAGATCTCTTCACAAATTAATCCTTGATATGTCTCTTTTGTCTTTCATACATATAAACATTTATATGGTAAGAAGAGTTTCCTAATTCAAGTAAGAAATAAATCTCCATCAAATTTCGAATTACACATAATAAACTGGCTTTGACTAGATCTAACCAATCAATCATAAAGGTCCTTTCTGATGGATCAGAGCTCCGATCGATCATAAAGGCCACTAGCGATCGATCGGAAAATATTGTTTTGTGCACAAAGCTTCAATTAGATTTCCATTTCACCCAAAAGCATTTCCTAAACTTTCTGTTATCAATTTTAACCTCAAAACTTCTTGTGCAGTCAGATTTTAAGTTAATCTCCGAACATATGTGTGTGGGGCTTTTGCATAATGTCTTTACAATACATATATAGAAAAAATCATAACCAACTTCATGTAACCGCTTATTTAAATTCAAATCTCCTATTTATTGAACCAATCTTCTAAGTTATGGATTCATTCTTTAAGTTACAAGTGTCAAAATTTGTTGTAATTGAAAATTTAAATTAAGATGTAAATAACTTGCAGTTGTAATTTTTTGAATTGATAAAACTACCTATTAATATTGACTTTAATTAATTATATCTTTTTGTATAAATCATTTATTTATGTTTTTGTACTCATAATTTCAAAATATCTTGTTTGGTTGAAAAGAGATGACATATTGAGGATTACTTGGAATAGAGTTTTTTCATGCACATAATCTCATTCACCACTTATCCACATATTACTCATGCGTAAACAAAAGTAAATGGGTAATTAAAATAAAAGATCAATGGTAATTTTTTCGGATTAAGGAGGGTTGCCTCAAATAGTGTGGGGGCAGCTCGTACCCATCAGATATGGGGCATTGATTTTAATATAAGTAGTTGAAATTAAATAAACTTTTTTATATTTAAATTTTGTATGCAATTGATACATTTAATTTTAGCCATTGATTTAAAAAACAATCCTCAGGATTTATCATGTAGGGGCTACCCACCTTCCAAAATTTTCCAATTAAAATTTCAAAACCTTGCCCACGCTATCTTTGATTCATTTTAGTAAAAAATTTAAAAAGTGATCCAAATTTGATGAAACATTTTACATGGTGACCGATATTTGTTGAAAAAAAAAACAAAATAGCTATTGCATTATATCTACAAGCGGCATAATTTTAGAAAGTAGAAATTGTAGAAGGGTTTTACTATCAAGTAATTGGAATTAGTATGAAGAGCTTGATTTAGGACCTGCATATGGTTGTTAATTGTGGAGAATCGCGATTTTTAATTATTAAGAAAGAAAAATAACAACTCCCAATTATGATCGACGTGGTGCACATGGTCAGTTTATATTAATTTTCCAAAAAAAAAAATGGTCAGTTTATATAATTTTTTTGAGAATAAAGTGTTATATAATACGAGACAAATGACCCACCACTATTTTCACGTTTCCAGCTGAATGGTGTTGACCATAATATTAAATATTTTTTGGGGTATTTATTAGGATGTATATGATTGAAAATATTATAATAAGACACAATGGGAGCTACAATTCTTTTATAATTTTGAACATCAATCTTAAAGCATATATTTATGCATGAATTTTTATATGTGATTTTAATCTATCACATAATCGATATTTAGACGCCATTTATAATTTTGTATGTTGCTCAATGCCACATTTTTGCTTTGTTGTTTATTTTAACTAGTGTGAAACTCATGTGATTCATGAATCGTTAGTGCTATGATTTTTGGTACTATTTATAGTCAAACCCAGTAATCCATAAACATATACAACCCATAATTAAAAATAAAAGAACAAAATATTTTTAAACTATGTATATTTTCAATATTTTTAGCTTTTATTTTATCCTTTTACACTGAATTGGGGAAAAGTACTTTTGAAGAATAAACTTATTATATGCATCACACATATTTAAAACTGTATCTAACATTACAATTGAATCAAAGAAACTCACAAATTTTGTTAAAAAAACTCCAAAAGTCAAAATCTATTTACGAATGTTAATCTAATTCCCATAAATAAGAAGACCCATAAATATTAATTATTCTTTCTTTTGCAAATCCTTTTATTTATACATGTGTGTCTAAGAGTAGCACGTGGGACAAAAATGAAAAATAGGATTATATTTTTTTTGTAAATATTACTCTCTCCATGCACAAATAATATATTTTCTATTTGGAATATCTAAAATCAATTTTCCACTTCTATATTCATTTTAAAATAACGTGATTTAAAATTATTTTTGAATTTTATTTAAAACTATGTGTCAAATCAAATAAAAATATTATTTGTAGACATAAGAAATATATGATATGATCGTACGTGAGATATGATATATTTACAAATTTTATAATTGTCTTGCCTATAAATATATATGTTTATTAAGCAAACATAATAACAATATTACGTTGTGTGAAGCCCACTTCTTCTCGCATTTAACTCCCTGCTAAAACAACAAATTCTAAATTTTCTATTAAGATGGTATAAAGCAAAATATTAAAGGTTGATATGGTTATATTTATGTTGTAGTTCTTGTTAAAGTAATTCAATAAAGATAAAGGAAAACTATAAAGAAAAAAAAAACACCTCAAAAATATGTAATGGGACACATGAACTCTTTAGCTTCTTGTTCTCATCTTCTTCAAATGACTTCTATTTGTCATCCTAAAAACTATGCACCATAGCTAAACCTCCAAATAAAATTTCATTTCCTTTTATTTTCAAGTATTATGTATTCTCTCCACTTTTAAGTGTAATAATAATTCATACAAATCTATATTTGGACAAATAAAGTCGAAAGTGCTAGTTATTATAAAAAGCAAAGAACTGTATCAATAATGTATATAACACTTGAATTGTATAGAATGACTCATCTTATACATGACATCATTTCATTTCATTTTCGACCAAAAATACAAATGGTTCACCTTACATACTGCAATTTGTTTTTCGGTGCTTACTATGTAACTTTTCAACACCATGCGCAATATAGGTATAGAAAAGATATCTAACTTATATATACACAATTGTGCATTGACTTAAACATTTACTATTTCATTATTTTCAATTTCAGTTCTTATTTTTTTAGGAATTCATGGTGATATAAATGACCATTCAAGTATGAATATTTACATTTTTCATTATATTTTTCATAATTAATTAATATTAGACAATTGCCAAGCAGTTAGAAAGCCATTGGATGCAAAACTATGATAAAGACTCTCCTTTTAATTTATTGTATAGAATAACTCAACTCATACGCAGAGGAGTTTCACAAAGTAACTAAGACAACCAACCACCTTAGGCTCCCAAAAATAAGGGCTCCCAAATTTTAAATTTTTTTTAATGTGTGTGTCTCTGTGTGTGTGTATTATTTTAGAATAAAAATAATATTTCTTAATAAAGACCCAAAATTTGGCCTCATATTTAATTATTCTTGTATGAAAAAATATTAATAAAAGCCTATTTTTTAGAATTTTTTTATTAATTAATTTTAGAATCAAATATTTAGAATAAATATTTCTCATTTAGTATAATCTAATTCCTAACCAACTCAATATTTTTTTAGTAATCGCAATTCACAATTAACTTTAAAATTAATTTATATTTAATCTCCTCACATAACACGTTCTGTGAAAAGAAAACTCTTTCATCTCACTCTCTCAAGTCTCAAGTCTCCATTGAGGCTATTTTAATTCATCATTATTGCTCCATTAAATAAAATTAAAGCAAAATACCAATTTCTAGTTCGTGACTCCATCAATAAATTCAATTAATCACATTCTATCTTTCTAATCTATCTTCTTTTCTTTTTTTCTTTTTTTTTAATATGATATGTAATGTTTAGTTTATTATAGATAAAATGGTTGCTTCTTCGTATTTAGTATTAAAATGTCATATAAAAAATAGCCAAGTGGATATGAAAAATCGAATAAAAGAATAAGAATTGAAAAGTTAATCCCGTCTCAAAATAGAGTTATTGATAAATTTGTGAAATAAAATATTGAAAATTTTGTTTTCATGTTCAAGTTTATCGTATTATGGTGTTTTTTCTATTTGCACTTTATTTTCATATTTGTGTTTGATTTAGAAATAATAAACACTAATATACTATCAATTTTCTCAACTGAAGAGAATATTATTTTATGTAATGTAAGAGATCCCAAATTTTATTTTTGCCTCAGGTCTCATTTCTTGTAAATCCGCCACTACTCATACACGATATCATTTCATTTCATTTTAGACCAAAAATATAAATGGCTCACCTTACATACTGTAAACGCAATGTATCGATTTCTTTTTCGGTACTTACTATGTAACTCGTCAGCACCATGCACAATATAGGTATAGAGAAGATATGTAACTTATATACTCAATTGTGCATTGACATAAACATTTACCATTTCATTATTTTCAAATTCAGTTTCCTATTTTGCAGGAATTCATAGTAATATAAATGACCATTCAAGTATGTACATTTACATTTGCCATAAATAATTAAGATTAGACATTTGTCAAGCAGTTAGAGCACCGTTTGGTGCAAAACCATGATGGAGACTCTTCTTTTAGTTTATTGTATATATATATAATTGGAGGGATGGTCAAGTTTATTATTCAACATTTAATTGGCATTGAAATCACTTATTAAATTACAAATTAATTTTGGTAACAGTGAGCATTAAAATAATTTTATGACCATGCGTTTTTCCAAAGCAATCAAGGTATCTTTTTTTAATTTATTAAATGATAATTTACACATGTCAAGAAAGCGGAATGCCACTTAGGGCAATACTGTGGAGAAGCTCCACTTTTAATTTATCGTGTATGATATAATTTTTATTTTCGGTGTTTACTATGTAACTCTTCAACACCATGCACAATATAGGTATAGAGAAAGACATGTAACTTATGTACTCAATTGTGCATTGACATAAATATTTACCATTCTATTATTTTCAAATTCAGTTTCCTATCTTTTAGGACTTCATAATGATATAAATGACCATTCTAGTATGTACATTTAAATTTTTTGTTATATTTTTTTATTATTAATTAAGATTAAACATTTGTCTAAAATAGTTAAAGCGCCATACATATATATATATATATATATACAGAGAGAGAGAGAGAGACAATATTCAGAGCTGTGAACTTGTAGAATTGTTCAGCTAGTAACATTAAGACATAGATGGGGTTATAATTAATAGAAAATGGTTAGAACTTTTTTTTTTATTATTTTTATTATGATCCGGCAGATGCTTTTCTTACTTAAAGTCCAAGCTTCTGCGCCATACATATACTTTCTCCCAAAATATATTAATTTCGTCCATAAATAATTAAATATTATATTTTTTTAAAAATTTTAAAATATAATAATTTAATATTTAGATATAATAAAATATTAAATTTATATTTTTGAATATAATATGAAAATAAATTTAATATTTTTATTATATTTAAATACTTAAATATTATATTTTAAAATTTCTTAAAAAAATATATTATCTAATTAATTTTAATTATTTGTGAAATGATAGACAATGATAGTACTAATATTTGTGATATATATATATATTAACCTATTTGAAAGCTCATTTTTCTACTTTTCTCAATTCTTAGCACACCATTTCGGACCGGAATCTTTAGTTTCTCTAATGTCACTATCTCTTTTGCCGATCATGTCACGTATATAATATTAATTTGTTTTTAAAATATTGTTAGTTTACTAATATTATATTATTATCCTCGTATTTACTAATCCCTTTAGCCATCCAATGTAAATTATCTTACTATATTAAATATAATATATACTAATGTAAGTATAAATGATTAAATTATGTAATTATTATTAATCATAAGAATAAGAAAAGGGCAAAAATGTAATTAATTTGATTATAATTTGATTATATTTTACATTTTTATGCCTTTGGATTACATATAAAAGCATTTCATTGTAATTGTGCAATAATATATCAATAAAATTATTCTTTCCCTTTTTTTATATTATTTAATATGATATCAAATCTTAAGATTTTTTTGGCCTGAGGACCTAAAACTACTGCCTATCAGCCGCCGATTACAAAAACTGCCACTTGGATTGGTTTCAATAGACGACCAAACCTATCTATTTTTCTCTTTAGCTTTCACATAATAAGAAATAATAACAACAACAACAACCACTTAAAACCTCCCTCTATTTGTCCTTATTTCTTTCTTCTCTCTTTATAACATTTAACATGATATCTAAGACTAAGATTCTAATGGCACGAAAATATGAAACTACCGTCTATCGGTCGCCAATTACAAGTACTGCCATGTGAACTGATTGCAATTGGCGACCCATCATATTTATTTATTTATTTATTTTTCATAGTTTCCACATAAAAGAATAATTATTTGTCATTCAGATGATATTGTAGCCATTATATTCCAAACTATCACCTCTAAAATATCATAGAGTCTAGATTGATTTAATTTATTTATATATTTTTTTATCAAATTATTTTAATATTTAATTTGAAGGTGAAACTACAATTTAACGATTGATAGACGAAATCCGAATTTAGCCAAAAATAAAGGAGAAAATCCTAAATTCAAGGCCACTTTCTTTTTTTTCATTATTATAGAATTTCAAAAATTTAAGCGATTAATTTTATATATTCTCCTCGTGCTCCTCTTTTACTACTACCCTATTTATTTTCTCCTCCTCTTTCTTCTTCTTTTCTTTTATCTATTAACACAAGATATTGTTTTCACCTAAGAAAATTACCAAATCTGCAATTCGTGGTTGTTATCGTATTATTCGCAAAATGACATTTCAAAGTCACTGTATACTCATCTTGATGAAGAATGTTGAAGATAATATATGCTAATGGGAGTACGAAGGATTAAGTTATGCAATTAATATTAATTATGAGAATAAAAGAAGGGTAAAGTTGTAATTAATTTAAATTATGATTTGATTTTATTATGATTCAATCTTTATGTGTTTGGGTTATGTAGATAAGGAACCTATTGTAGTTTTGCAACAATACATCAATAAAAATTATTATTTATCTTCTTTTATATTATTTAATATACTAATTTATTTAATAAAATAGCTATAAAAGCACAATTCCCAAAAATATATTTCTAACATTTCTTTTATAAAATCTAATACAAAACAAGTTTTTGCTTACATAAAACTCAACCATCAAAAAATCTTAAATACTAGCTTTTAAAACTAAAAACACAACACCTTATCAAACAGACCCTTAATAGTTTTGGTACTTTCAAATTAAAGATTTATTTGTTTACAATTTTTTCGGAGGAAAAAAAATATTTTTTCTTGTACTGAGGAAAAATCTTTACCCATCTTAAAATTTTAAATTAGAATTTCAAACTACAATCGCCTGAGGTTACAATAAGGGACAGCATCAGAAATTAAAAATAGGGCTGCTAAATGCTATATAAATTATTTTAGAAGACTACAAAATTATTATGGGTGGTGCTAAAATCATATAAAATTTATTTTTACACTAAAATATCGAACAATTGGTAGATTTTTAAAATTATGGAAATGTTATGACCCTCTCAGCAAACCGGTTCATTTTGGTGATTAGTGATTTTCTCCTCTCTCTTTCCGCGATCTAAAAATTTATAATTAAAATTTCAAAATACCGTTTCGTTTCTATCATTTTCGTCCAACAAATAATTTTAAAAAAATAAAATAAAATATGCTTAATCTCTCAACTGCTGAAACGTATCCTCAAAATCTGACTCGAAAAATATAGACTGATCGCACCAATATAGCCCCAATTTCTATTTACTTGTAAAACTTGCGAGGATAATTAGTTGGTTATAAGATTAAAATCCTATTGCATAAAAGAGCTTACGAGTTTTGATTTGGCTAAACTTACGCTAAACGAATCTATTGCGTAAAACTAAATAGAAAAAAAAATATGTCGATTAAAATAATGAGGCACTTGTCATGATTCTATAAAAAAAGGGAGATATACGGTTACTCTATATTTTATTTTATATTTTCTGTACATGTTATAGTAATAGTTCTACGATATTAAAATTGTTGTGTGTTGGTATAAAGATGCAAACGAGAAAATAAAGCCTTACTTCTTCTTCTTAATATAAAAATTGCCCTTTGTTTTATATTTTAACAAAGATATGTTCCCTAATTCGTTTTTGGACTCGTATCTTGTTAAATTATTGATATATGTTTCCACAATTAAGAATTCTTAACAATTACTAAATTTTTGTACGCAATGACTACCAATATAGAACTTCTAATCCATTTTCAAAATATTATCCAAATAAAAAATAATAATTTCAAAAATGTTATCATTATAAGATTCTTATCTAACTTATACTAATGTAATGCACATTATTATTTTTTCTTAAAAAAATATAAACCAGTGGAAACCAAAAGCAGAAAAAGTGATGTTACATAAAAATAATATTATAATTAAGGAAGTCAAATTTATATAAAAACTGAAAAAAGATCCAGGCACACATACTCTAGTGATACATATGTACTTGCTAAATAAATTTCTCTCCCTCTCTCTCTCCCCTTATTTTTGCTTCTAAGCCAACAAACACCAACGAGCTCACAAAAGCTATCAAATAATCTCTCTTCTATTTCTTGTGTATTCTAAAACTTTAGCTCCCCACAAATTAGATTCACAAATTAAGAAATTAATTCCATGTCTAATTTCTTCATAACGACTCTATTTATCGCGTTTTTCCTCTCCTGTTTCTCTTCAGCTCTCGAGGTCCAAATAACCCTCACTAATTCATCATCGTTACAATTAGATTAATTAGAGTTGTTCATTTGAAAAATATCTCATTTTGCTTCTGTAGCAAAAACTATATATATATTTGTTCAATATATTTTCCTACATTTGAAATACAGGAAGGACAGATATGCGTCAACAAAGGAAATTGCGATGCAGGGCTACACTGCGAGGCGTGCTTAGCTAATGGAAATGTGCAGCCACGATGCACTCGGATCCAACCTCTTATCCCAACTTCAAAGGTTCCTCAATTCGTATCCTTTTTCATTTAATAATGATATGCATAAATATTTATAATACTTAGCTGCATATGTATTTGTACAGTTTTATTATATTATGTGATTGTCATTACTTTATTTGTTTTTTTTCTTGCATCAGTTGAAAACTGTTGTAACAAGGCACAAGCCTAATATTTACACATTTTGCATTTGCACATGTATATTAGGTAAAAGGTTTGCCGTTTAATCGATATTCGTGGCTAACGACTCACAACTCGTTTGCTCGGCAAGGAGTGAAGTCGGATACAGGGTCGGTTATTTTGGCTCCGACGAACCAACAGGATTCCATAACTGACCAGCTCAACGTAAGCCTCTCTTGGTAATTTTGGTTTTAAACAATAGATGAGACAGATTATTTGTGTTTCTTCCAAACACGGCCTTAGGACAAGCGGGGAGAGGAGAATTTTTGTGTTGGCATCTCAAAATTTGGGTTGATAATAATAGTGATCCTATATATTTAAAAGTGAACAACATGATTCAAAAATTATTAAAGGTAATAGATTTTCTCATAATTCACAGTATTTTCCAAAGTTTGAAAGCAATATCATGGTAATATGTTACACCCCATAATCCGTGACCAGAACGACGTGAGTGATTTTATAACTGGAGTTCTAAAGTCTGAAATCTTAAAGTCCAAACCTAGGTCAAAACTCTTCTCTATCCGTATATCATACGTCTCAATTGGACGTTTCGTTTAGGAGTTATGATTTTTCAAGTGATGGAACATCACGATGACTTAACACAAAACGATGTGTATAAGTTATTTTCAATTATCAAGCTCCATTTCCGATCTTCAGGAACCATTAGACGTATTAGACAACGTTATTCTTGTTCATTTAATTTGAAAAAAAAATTCCCTCGGAATTTTCCTTTCCATCATAATTTTTCGGGATATTACATAATATTTAGACAATACAAATATTTATGATTACAGGAGGACTAGTTTACTTGGAGAGAAACCCACACAGGTCAAGTGATATGATTTTTTTTTAATTTATTTTAGATGACTTTTTTGCATAATAGGGACTAATGCTATCACTTTTGAAAAAGTTAATGGCCGTTACTGTATCAATTGAAACTATAAGGAATATCTACTAAATTTTATGTTAACATAGATGTACTTGGTTTTATGTTAGTAGATCAAAACCTTATTTCTTTTCTTAAATTTGGAACCAAAACCATCACCCTTTAGGATTTTGGGACTATATTAGTGTCTCAATGGAAACCGTGAGACCAAATAAAATTTAACTATGTGGATCATTCTTGTAAATCGCCGTTCAAAGTTTTCAAGAAAAATAAAAAGTGTAGTAACATTCTCATTCTAAATCACCATTTCTCCGCATTTGAAAATGAGAAATTAAAGGTGATAAATGTATCACATCGTAATATTACTTAGTTTCTAAACAAATTTCAGAAATACAATAATAGATTTTTCAATTGGAAATTCTTACTATTTACAATTTTTCTATTAAAAAATTAATTTTTTTATAAAAGCTACTAAATTTCAGTTAAGATTCTGAAAAATATATTTTTATATTTTATTATATGATGTATAATTATTTTAATAATTTTTATAGAAAGATAGGTACGAACAATTTTAAAATATAAATTTACATTGAGAAAAAAAAATAAAATGTAAAAAATTAAATAAGAAAAGTAGGTGCTAATGCTCTTTACTTGTTGCTTGTACGTGTTGCATTTTTTTGACCGTTACGCCATAAATCTTTTCCACTTTCTTGTCCTTTTATCCATCTCTTACCCCCTTTTGCATCTCTTCTACTTTACTCATAAAATGTCCCACAGAGAATGGTAGTTTCATAAAATTATCAAATTCCAAACGAGGGAGTTGTTGAAGACATTGGTGTTGTTTAGTGTGAATATATGTCTTAACGACGGAACCAAAATTTTTAGATAGGAGTAGCTGTTGAAAATTTATTTAATTATTTAAGTTTTTTATTTTTTATGTGAAAATATAAAATTTATATGTATACATCTTAGAACATATTTAACATATAACCTATGATTTACGTCATGCCAGATTATTAGGAATTTAAGATTACGAATATACCTAAATCCATAGAGGCCAATAATAAATGATGGATGGATTAGCAGTGATTTCATAACTCTTCCTCAATCAAATTCCTTTAGTTCCTTGATGAAACCTTATAATCTCTTTAGATTGGAAAAGAGATGACGACTATTGATTTGGTGTCTTGGAAACCATAATCATTCCTGACATATTTAACCTATTAGGGTTCTCATTATCACTTAATGAACTAATACTTGTATCTACTCATTTGAGTTTATATATGATCTTTACGTAGTCTTATAGATGTACTTAATTTGATCAATTTTATTTAGTCCCCTTATGATAAATAACTAATATAATTATTTTTATAATATAAATCTACATAATTAATTGGAAATATAAATTTCTAATAGGACTAAGGTCTTTTGTTTTGTATATATACTGATTCTTTCTTTTTCAAAGGGCACATGAAATTCCGATGGAGCACCAATTATTTTGGATTAGGTCTTTTGATCTATCTATCTATATATATATTAAGATTGGTAGTACAATTCATTAAGAATTTTTTTTAAAATACATACAACTTTTATAGAATTTTCCGAGACCTAGTCGAAAACCTGGATCCACCGATGAGATGGTTATTGTACCTATGGTATCTTATATTCTAATAATGATGCTGCAATGAAACAACTTCCCTTCAAAATCCAGGCAACATGCTCATTCAAATGTTAGAGACACTTCTTTATAACTTTTGGTGGGTCCTAGTAGTTGAAGTGAGATTATCGGCTTATTTGATAGGTGTTCAATTTGGTA
>MKEJ01057036.1:0-10216 GCA_001753735.1 Embelia ribes
TGTACCATTACACATATACTATGTGCTATTACACAGTTACCAATTTTGAGAATATGGACATTGATTGATCTTTTACCAAGTTTCGATTTAATTGAGTCAACTTTTTAAGCAGATTTCTGAAACAACTTGATAAATATATTAGATCACAAAATCTAGAGAATTAATTAATATTGTTATCTTAAAATTTTATCATCAAAATATTTAAAAAGATTTTCCATAGTTTGGTTCAACAACCTCCCCCTTTTTTATAATGACAAATTTTTTAAGATAATATTAATCATGATCCCTCTCAATAAGTGCAATTTATGACAATGTGCAAAATTAGAGATATCAAGATAAGACTTTCAAAGACAAGTTTTGAAATCGGAGTGCGCTTTTTGAAAGTCTTAAGGAGATGCTCAAAAAACGTTTTAAGCCTTTGAAAGCATATTTTCATTTGAAAATCTGCACTAACCAAGGGCACGTTTAACCCAATCAAATAAAAATAATGGATACATTTAACCGAAAACATATACAATGGGCACATTTAACCTGAAAATATATACAATGGTCTCATTTAACCTGAAAATGAAAGCAATAACAATATTAAGCCTATAGCCATAAACGAACTTATAGTCAAACATTAAACATTGACCAAATATCCATAAAATCGAATATCCAAACATAATTTAAAATCCATAAAAATATAAACCAAGAATCCTTAAAAGTCATAAACACATCCAAACGTAAATAAAACATAAACAAAGCAAACAGAAAAAAGGAAAAATGAAAAGCTTCAATTATCTTTAGTCTTCAACCTTACTCCCCCTTTGTCATCTTCAAAAGCACATGAGCTACTCCTCATCCTCATCATCGTCATCTTCTTCTTCATCATTACCACTTTCATCATCTTCAGCCTTACCACTTTCTTCACCACCCGTTCCACTACTTTCTTCGCCACTTTCTTTACCATCGTCTTCTGGATTAACTTCTTCAACAACTTTTTCATCTTCATTTAGAATGTGAACCTCATCATCACTCCACTTACTATTATCCTTGACATAAAAAAGGGTAGTTTCGGTTCAGATTTCTAGAGGAGTGAGTTGATAGAGATAGTTGACTTTCTTATCACTTTTTCAATCATCTTCTTAGTTCGAGTTAGACATTTAAGAATTTTAAAAGAGGATGAACTAATGAATTCAAAAAGAGTAGAAAGAGTCAACTCCTCAGATTTTGGTTTTGGGACGGAAGTGAAAGAAGAAGATTGAGAAGAACAAGGAGCGGAATTACCATAAAAAGTATCAAAGACTTAGGATCATCGCTAAGGAGATTGATATTTGGTCCCAAAACTTGCATGTTATTCTAACGCCAAGTTTTTTAATCATCATCAAATTTGATGTTGCCTTGATTAAAAGGTTTAAGATCAATCAACGTCTTTTTATCTGTTCCCGTCATTTCTTTCTAAAGATCTATTTTTAAGTATTTAAATATAACGGATAAAATCATTCCGTAAGGCATCTTACCCATGGATAAGAAATTTTTCATATGCTCTATAACCATCCATGGTGTATCAATCAAAATTTTATTTTTAATAGCATAAATCACAAAAAACAATGTTGGATCTTAGGCAAACATAAAGGGGGTGAATTGTATTCTTTATTAAATACAAAAATTGAATCTTTTTTAAAATAAAAGACTTAATAAAAGGTAATTAAAGAATTTATATTAATTAGTAATTAAATAAAATGAATGAACTAATAAAAGTTTGAGGGAAAGAAGGTGCAAACTCGATTTTTAAAGTGGTTCGGCCAAAGATCATGCACAATCCCCTACGTCCACTTTCTCAAGTCAAAACACTTGAGATTCCATTGTCGCCAACGAAAAAATTATACAATTTTGATTAGTTTCCCAGTTGCTAATCACTTTACTTAAAATAAATCTTCAAGTCTTGGAGTAAACCTTTACAATGATTCACAAAGAATCAATCTTATACTGACAAATAGTATAAAAGTTTAGAAATGAAAGATTACAATATTTTTCTCTCATCTCTCAAATATATATGATTATAAAAATTAAGAACACTTTGGAGAGGTCTAGCATACTAGAATGATACAAAAATTAAGCTTGGTGTGGCTTGATTTGGGCTTCAATTGCTCATGAATGTGAAAGTAGATTTTTTTGAGCTTTTTGATTACTTGTTCTTTGCTTGTATAGATTGGGGATTATAGCCTTGTAATTCTCGGTCATTATCCACTGATTTGATACTCAAATATGACCATTATGTTTGAAAACTATCTATTGTGCTACTACACCAATCTTAGGGTACTAGTTCTCCAAGAAGCCATACAAATGAGGTAGCTTATATTAGCCGGTACACCTCGGGGGGGGGTACACCATATAGGAGGTGCATGTACACATTAGTTCTTCAAAACCCCTGCCTTCATATTTTATACCATTTTCCAACCAAGTTTGTTTATCCAACTTTATAAATAATTCCTAAAACACTTGGTAAATAATTAGCTCAATAATTTGAGCATTAATCAATTTTATTATTTTCAATAATTGTCTCATCAAAAATATTTCATAATTCGTGTCAATGGTATGGAAATGGTAAAAAAGAAAAATTGCACTGCCACTGTATAATAAAGCATTCAAGAAAAAATATAAAAATGAAAACAAGGACAAAAAAATACAAATATCTTTAATAATTAGATATAACAATTTAAAAAAAATTATTACATATAGTCCGTACAATGAACGGGTTTCACGCTAGCATATATAATTTCTTGTTACCCCATTGTTCAAGATTTTATTGCGTTATATTTATCAATTACTTATGCGTATTTCTTACCGTTGTGATTGAAAGTGAGTATTAGAGTAAATATGTATAAATTGGGACATTGTCCATAATCGACTAGAAAAAGGAAACATGTGTAATCACTTAATAATTATAAATAAAAACTATCTTCTATCTTTATACTTGTGGAATTATAAATATAATATAAGATCTAACCAGCGGTGATATTTATCATATTAAACATTTGTCTCTCTCTTTTATATTTCTGCCTTTATGTTGGTGTCTTTTATATTACTAGCTTCTGCATAACGTAATAATAAAAAACAAATATTTCAGCCAGCATAATTTGGTAACAAACCACATATACAGAATTAAAAAGGACAAATTTGAGGATATCTTAAGTCATTAGAAAAAAACAAATAATAAACATAAAAGTATAAATCTATGCATCACATGCACATATGATGGGCAGTTTCGGTAGTATTTGCATCAAACAAAATTTGTTACTTCAAATTAGATACTAAAAAAGTATCTAATTTGGACCAACAAGCCATAATTTGCAATCAAAACTTGGGGAAAATCTAAATCTCTTTTGTTTGCAGAGGTAATAGTCATAGACTTAATTTTGAAATCAATTAATTAATAAAAGGAGTTGCCTGCAATTTCGAAATAAACCAATTCATTGAATGGGAAAACCAATCCTATAAGATTCATTAAAAAAAAATTGTGATTGCCTTTATTTGCATTTCTATTTTCGAAAACACCTTTTTTTGGTATGACATTTTATATTTGTTCTAAATTTGAATATCATTCTTCTTTAAGAAACACATAAAAAAGGAGTTGCATATTAAATTGCCAATAATTAAACTTATGACTTATCCAATAGATATTCATCTTAATTACCTTTCTAAACATGACCAAAGGCATTAATAGAAAGGCCTAATTTCAATTTAATTTGAACATGTGTATAAAAGGGAGATGCATTTTATCTTTAATTAGAAAAGGCCTATTTTGCAATTTTTAGAAAGTAGTTCAAAGGCACTTAATAGAGATTAACGACACTAATATTTGTTGTGGTTAATTACGCATTAAATGATTTCAAAGGCATTTAATAAACATTTTAACAAAGTAAGATCGAAGGCACTTCATAATGTTTCTAGTTTGTCTATTTTTTCTCACTTGCGCAAGATTAACTATTTTAATAGATAATTTGGACAAAACAGAGTAATGATATGTTTAACAAAAAAAATATATATCATAATTTATTCAATATCTATAATTGTTGTGTATAATTGCACCAATGGGTCCTATAATTTCACTAGTAATTCTTTTGTGCTCCCGTTGTTTTATTTATAACAATAATAATTCTCAGAGTTTAAAAAATGAACAAACTTGACTCTCGAAGTTTAAGAACAACGATATATTTAGTAACTTTTATATTTTTTTCTCAATTCTACTCTAAAAGTGTGAATACCATAAAAAAAAATTTCCTTCTTTTTTTTCAAAACTTATGTTGTTATAAGCCATAGAATTACATTAACTTTTCATCCACTTAAAGGCTAAAAAATAATAAATAAATAAATTGTTAAATTGAAGGTCATCTAGGTATTAAACACCTTACTCCACTAACAAAATATTATAAATTAATATTAATTTTTTATTTTGAAAATCTAAAATATTTTTCAAATAAAGATGATTAGTCTATATATTTGGTATATTTATGTGGCCAAAAATACTACTTCATGAGCAATAAAATTTAAAGACAAAAAATAGATGAATAAGTAATTTGTTAAATTGAAGGTCATTAAGGCATTAAATACCTAACTCCACTAACTAAATATTATAATTTAATGTTAAATATTTATTTTGAAGTCCAAAATATTTTTCAAATAAAGATGAGTGACCTATATATATGTCATATATATATGACCTATATATAAGCATGCATGGGAAAATAAATATTAATCATAGAGAATAGGCAACCACAAATTTATAAAAAACAAATCATTAGAATTTGGGATTGATATTGTGATAACTATCTTTCAACTCCACAAAGTGCATATTAGGCATAATTTTTTTTTATACAAAGTAGCTTATCTTATATAATAAACTAAAAGTGGAGCATCCGTGTAGTTTTTATCTTAGAATTGTGACCCGTGTTAATTTCAATAAAATAATAGATAAAAATGAGCTGAAAAGATTTAAGTTGTCATTGAATTATAAGAATAGTAACAAAAAATTAATATTGTTTTATGTTTGTAACAACAACACACATGTTTTTTTAATTACACATGAATGGAAAATTTTAAATTAGCAATAAGTTACTAATATATTTTTATAAATTATACTATTTATATTAAAATGAATTGAAAGGGAATAAATTTTTATTGAATAATGTGGATTATAACTGTGACGACTCAAATTCCGAAAGGAATCTAAGATTTTATGTTATTAAGCCATAAGTAAACTCAAGTACAAATATACTAAACGAGTCAAAATCTATAAATATGTCCAGAATTACAAACTAAACTAATATGAGGTAGCACAACTATAGTCTGGGCTTAAACATGGGCAATTCTTATTACAACTGAAAACGAAACAAAGGAAATAACAGGCTAACATAAAAATTATAGTCAAATTAGAGCGAGTTCCATCCTGTCTACTAGCACCTCTTAATTTAATGGATTCATTTGTGCTTTCCCTGCAAAGCTGATAGAATCTCAGACTCATGTACAATTAATAAAAAATAATTAAAGTACATGAACTAGCTAAAAGAGTTGTCAATTAAGTATTTACATAACATGCATGCATGTTATACAATAATCAAGTATACGCATGAGAAAATATGTTCATTATTTAACATGTCACAAGGGTTAACAACGTCAAATTCATATGCTTCTCATTCAAGTGTTGTCATTTTGTACAAGTGAAATAGATCGTTAAGGACATTTGCCAAGCGTATACATATATATATATAGAAAATACATAAACTAGCATAAATCCTGAGACCAAGTCAACATAAGCCATATTAGGCAACTTGTTAGTATGGACACCACTCGCTATGCCATGGGCCATGATGCTAGTACAAGTACAAGTTCAAGAATGGCTCTGACAAATGGTTAGCCGCACAAGTTTGGACACCAAAATACAATAGTATCGATAACCAAATTATTTCAACTGGGCACATAGAGAGCAAAACGCTGCGAAGCCTAGCTCTAAGTGTGTCAAGGAATATGCCATGGACAAAATAATTCTATATACTATATAGTTTCCGTGTATGTCACGATTTGACCAAGTAGGTGTCTGTAAGTTGAGTAATCAAAGTCGCATTCGTATATTGTGTGCACAGTATACATCATGTCAAGTTAAATTCAATGAATTCTTATCATTCCAAACATACAAGTAACATAGATTCGACATATATTGAATCAAGTATTTGATGTTTATCTATGAGCACAAGAGTGGCCTCAGTCCCTCAAGCTTGTCAAGAGATAAGTTCAAGTAATTACAAGTTTAGGACCGGGTCTATCCACAAAACTCCTCTATATAAGTTCAAGTACCTAAACTATAACCCAAATACATAGAGTTATAACCAAAAATCAAGTACAAAGACTTGGGGAAGTTCTGCTAATTTCTATATTTAATTAAATTTTTTTCTATTTATTAGTATTTTAAATATTAATAAATATTATTTTGAAAAGTTAGAATAATTCCAAAAAATAAATGTTTTCCAAAAAATACAATTTTAAATACTTTTCTACCAAATAGAATATTTTATTTTGAATTTTAAACCATTTCCCCCTATTTATTAATATTTAAAATATTAATAAATAAAATACTAAAAACTATATTGATTCCAAAAAATATATTTTTCATAAAAATACAATTTTCATTAATTTTCTATCAAAGTAGATTAAGTTTCCTAAATTGTAAACCAATTTAAAATATTAATAAATAATATGCAAAAAATTAGAACAATTCCAAAAAATATATTTTTCCAGAAAATATAATTTTCAATTCTTTTTGGTCAAAGTACAATAATTTTCCTAAATTTAAACCATTTTTCCTATTTATTAATATTTAAAATATTTAAAATATTAATAAATAATATGCCAAAAATTAGAATAATTCCATAAAATATATTCCTAAAAATATAGTTTTCAATAATTTTCAATCCAAATAGGATATTTCTTTTTAAATTTAAAATCATTTTCTCTATTTATTAACATTTCAATAATTTAAAATGTTAATAAATAATATTCCAAAAAATAAAATAATTTGGTAAAATAAATTAATAAATCTTTAAAATAACATGTTTAAATAATTTTATCAGAAACCACATATTTATATTTCCTTTATAAATATTCTAGCAATTATATAATTTTATCCCAAAATTTTAATTTTATCCAGTTAACATTCTCAAGTAATAAATTTGTTATATCAAATATTCATAACCACATGCAGTAAATTAATAAATCATCAAACGATGATTCCTAAACAAAATTTGGTACTTGGATATTAAGAACAATTATAGCAAAAATAAATTTAAAACCTTTATTTGCAAACCCCAGCTCAAAGTGATGCCTAGGCCAAATTGGAAATAAATTGAAATATTTATATGAACCTTCAAATGCAACTAATCACCTCTTAATCAAATTTATTTTTATTAAGAGAAGATGAAGAAAAGAGAAAGGAGGGAGTGAGTTATATAAGGGTTTTTGGTGAGATGGTTAGAGGGTATTTGGTGAGATGGTTAGAGGGTATTTGGTGAGATAGTTGGAGGTTGTAGGTGTGATGGTTAGGAATTTAGGGGGATGATTATGATATGGTTAGGAATTAGGCGGAGGTGGAATTGTTACAATCTGAAAAATTTTTGTCCTAAAAAATATATGAACAAGTATCAAGTTAAGAGAGCAAATATAACTGGTAAATTCTGTAATGTCCCGAAAATTTCGAGAAATTTTTTTGCATTTATAATAATATCATAGAAGTATACAATATTATTATTGCATTATTATAAAGGAAGTACGAAGTATTTACGAGCTTATATAAGTATTACCGAATGAAGCATATGAAGTATTTATGTGGTTATAAAAGTATAGAAGTAAGAAAATAATGTGCATTAGTATAAAATGTGACATAAGAGTTGAAACATTGGCCTTGTTGTATTATTACGAGACGTAATGCATTGATATAACTATATGTATTTATACGTTAGACTCTTACTTGCGTATCAGAGATATAACCTTCGTGTGGAGTGTTGTACATGGGTGTTAAGTGTGGATATTGGTGTTGAGAGGCGTTAGTGTTAATGGTTTAGTATTGAAAGGTAGAAACTTGGACTTTTCATTCTACAAGGGAATAAGTCGACTATTATGAAAGTATAAGTCGGCTAATAGGTAATCAATTGACTGATGGTAAGAATATGCCGGCTTATTTTGGTGCATAAAAATTCCAGCAAGTGTTGGTTCTGAGGTAGAGTAAATCAATCGATTTATTAGGACCAATATGTCGAATGATTATGAATATGTCGGTTGATGAGAATTACAAGTTGACTTATAAAAGTTTTTTAAATTCCAATGGGTTATGATTTCTGTTTGGATGAATTAATCTACTTATAGGAAACATACGTCGACTTATATGAGGTACATATCAACTATTGGTGTAACAATTGATTGAATTGGTGTATCAGTCGACTGCATTGGTAGATTTGAAATGTATTTTAGTGGCTTTATATCACATTATATCTCACTTTTACTTTACCATTTTGGACAGAAGAGAGAGAGAGATATAGGGTGCCATTTTTCATCTACTTTGAATCTCAATAATCATCTAGCTTTGGAGGTTATTTGCAATATTGGAGTGGAGATTCATGATCCTTAGAACATAGAGATTATTTTGTAGTAAGTTATGGACTTTGTCCTTTTCATTCACCAAACTTAGATTTTGTGCCTAGTTTGTAAGAGATATTAAAGTTGATTTTCTTTATCCCAGTGATACATATACCATCTTGAATTGTAGGTTTGATATGATTCGAGCTTGGTTGATAGATCAAATCGAAGGGTAAAGAAGAGGTGAATTTGGAGCTTTTTCAGTAGGAAGTCTCGGGGTGACTTTTAACGCATTTTAAGGTACGGGAAGAAATGAACAAGAGTATAAGTTTGAAAATATGCACGTAGATAGGAGGTATATTCATGTTTTAAGTTTAAGGAATATAATTCATTTATGTATGAATTACACCCACCGTATGCCTTATGATTATTATGTTAAACGAGGCATCCGAATATATGTAAGTTTTTAAGTACACATTTTGTTATATTATGAGTAGCGTAGGTCACCTAAGTAGTGACATGGTTGTATGAATATATTTCGAAGATATATGCAAGTACTCAAAGACGTATGCTATTACTCGAGGAAGTGTGTGCATAGGTAAGCAAGGTTACGTTATGTCATGACATATATGTATGGTGTTTTGCAATATCAGTAAGCGTATAAGTACACATTGCAGATGTAAGTAAGTGAAGATGTATGAGTTGGCGACATATGATTAAGTATCAAAGGCATGTTGTTTATGGGTATTTGTAATATGTTTATTGAATAAGCGTAAGAAATTCGTACATTTTGTTGTGCGTTATATGCTAGAGTAGGTCGCATTTTGTCATGACAATGAAGTAAGTATGTAAGAGGCCTAAACATGTCATTATTTTGACGTATGATTTATGTTAAGTGAGGCATATGGCATGGCATGATCATAAGACGTTTGGCTAACCATTCATGTTCATAAGCATGGCACGAGCATTAACATTCATACTACATTTATAAGCATTCATACTACATTCATACTACAATTATAAGCATATGGGAATAAGTTGCCTAGGGCAATATGGAATGCCCAACTTGGTTTTAAGAAAATGTGGTATTTTAAGAAGGGGAAACCTGTGTTATGCTATCGTTATATTGTGATGTGACCATGGTTTATGTTATAGTTATGTCATAACTTAACTTATGATTTCGTTATTATTATATCGTGGCAAGTTATAGAAGGACGTTTAGTCGTCATGGATGTTATGTCGTCTCGGGTATAAGGAACAACCCATGTGCATTGCATAAGAACATGGGCATAAGAAAGGCCTGTATTTATCTTTAAGAAAGCAAAGGGATAGGTCCCAATATTCTATTAAAAGTAAACAAGAAAAGTCTTGTATGCATAAGTGCATTGATTTGTAATTAAAGTAAACGAGATAAGTTATGCATAAGTACATTGATTTGTAGTTGAAGTAAACGAGATAAATCTCATATGCATAAGTGCATTGAATTGTAGTTGTAGTAAACGAGATAAGTCTCGTATGTATAAGTGTATTGATTCGTACTTGTAGTGAATGAGATAAGTCTCGTTAGGCATAAGTGCATTGATTCGTTGTAACGTTCCATATATCTCAT
>MKEJ01057039.1:0-10228 GCA_001753735.1 Embelia ribes
ATGCTAATGTAGGAAGAACTCGTGTTATCCGTTAGGCATGTGATAAGTAGTTGAGTGCATGTCTCATTGTGAAGTAAGGGTTTTCCGCCTATTGGGTTAGTAGTCATTTGTAATTGTTGAACCCCAAACATTCAAAGATGTGTTTAAGGATTGATTGTGTTTCTATAAACAAATTGGTGATGAAATTTTGGTAAATCAATCGTAGGAATCCTTTTTGTTCACATTCCTTGATAGCAGTGATGCCCAGATTCCCATTTTGAGTCTTCCGAGGGTATTTTCTTCAATTTGAATAAGGTACGAGGTGGTTTAACGTTTCAATAGTAATGAAATGTGCTCCTTTGATAGTTTAGATGCATTGGTTGATGAATTTTAGAGATTGTAGTTTGATTTGTTTATGTTTGGGCAATGTTTGATCGTATTTTCATATATGAAATTCGTGTTTGGGATTAAGGGGGTTTTGTCTAGATGAAATGGCTTTGGTCTAAATGAGATACCATTTCGTCCGGACGAGATTCCCCTATTTTGACAGATTGATTTACATGAGGTATAAATGGACGAAATTGATTAGACTCATATGACAAGAGGATAAGACTTATGAAATGCTATAAATAATTATGCTAGTTCAATGTTGTGACGTGTCGAAGACGAACATGTGTCGAAATGTAGACTTTTAATGGAAAAGAAAATGAGATATGGATGTTTATTATACTAAGGGATGGAAGTATGTTTATTTTGTGGCTATCATACTGTACCCAAGTCGGAATACGGTGACCGAATAGTCGGTGTGTCGGGATACGGTACCCGATTTGTTGAGCGGGTTTTATGAGAACTCAGGACAAGGAGGGCTATCCACAAGCCTTTACACGTAAAGCCTTGGAAAATGGGTATGTCGATATACAGTATCAGATTTGTTGAGCGGGTTCCATGAGAACTCGGGATAGGGAGGGTTATCCACACACCGTTATGTGTAAAGTCTCGGAAGACAATGCCCCAGTAAGGATACGGTACCCGAATGGTCGGTGTGTTGGGATACGGTGCCTAAGTTGTCGGTCATGTTGGTGATTACATTTGATGTTGGTTGATGTATGATTAGTTGCTCGTTATCATTAAATGTGCATATAGGATTATGAGATTTATATTAAAGTTGTAGTTGTCGCTTTGGTCGTCCCGTATGTATTGGAACTTACATTACTTGTTAACTAATATAAGTTTAGTTGGTCGATATTTCTTAGTCATGTATATACAATTATTTGGGCTATTATTTTGATATTGTATTTGTAATGTTGTTGTTTCTTTACTATTGAATGCATTTCTGACCTGTGCCGGTTTGGTTGTCTTTTGAAATTATTATTTTTTTTATAAAATGCCATACAAAAGTAGGTGGGATTGTTCGTGGGAAGGTCTAAGTTGAAGCTCACTTGAGAATGACAATGTCTAAAGAGTTCATGTTCTTTTACGTTCACTTGTGGTTTTCCAAATTGAAGCAGGTCGTTGGCCAAAACTATTGTTTTGACGTTATTTTATTCCAATAAGAGACCGGATGATGGATTAGTATATGACGTCATTGAGATTTTGTAAACTTTTAGGTATTCAATGAATGATTAATTGTGGTTTATTGTTGCAAATGTTTGGGCATTACTGTATAATTAGCTCATTTGAAAGTGAGAAAAAAAAAAAGACAGAAAGATATTAAGTGGTACAAGTGTTAGCAAAGAATATAGCTGAGTGATATACATTTTATGTACTAATTCGTTCCCCTCTTTCCATGTAATAAAACGCATCACACTTGTTCCGTGGACTAGGTTCAACTATAATATATAAGTTTGAGATTGAACCACGAAAATTTTGCATCTCACTATTTTATATTTGCAGCAAATTTTATTTCAATATTTAATTTACAACAATAACTTTATTTTTTTCCTTTTTCTTTTGGACAACTATGAGAAATTTAAAATATTGAGAAACCATACGGGCTTTGGCCTCTCAAATGTCTTTAATTATGCAAATGAAATCCGAATTGTACTTTTTATTCAAGCTGTTTTCTACATCATTTTATTACGAACAAAATAGTAAATCATCAAAATTAAATAACAGTGTTAGCTGTTGTAATAATAAAGATTGCAATCTTGTCGTTCAGCGTGTAGCATATGTAGTGTAATAATAATAGAAATCGAGACTATGAATTTTTCATTTTTTTTCTCGTGTAATAATTATAGAAATCGGGACATGAAATTTTCATTTTTCAACTCCTCTTTGTTTTTTTATCATGGCTCATCATTGCATTTCATCCTCAAAATTTTTAAAAACAAAACAAAAGTAAGCATAAATGCTAAGAAATAATTTTTAAATAACCAAATACTCCTTAACTTTGACCTACTCTGTGGCTTTGAATTTCTTAAAAATAGATCTTATAATTATATATATAGAGAGGAGTGTTTACCAAATTGTTCGTACTATTCAAATCGTTCAATCGAAATCAAATCGCAAGCAAATCGAACCAAACCGATTGACAATAGTTTGGTTTAATTGACAAAATACAAAACCTAACATTAGTAGTTCAGTTTGCAAATTTAATAAACAAAACTGCTAAAACTGAACTGAACCACCAATACTTAAAGTTATAAAATAATAATATATATTCATATATATATATAAAAAATGAGACCTAATAAGTATCTACTCATCTCGTTATTCCATAATTACATTCGGCTTCCGGTTACGGCTCTCCTTTTTCTTTTTTATAAATTTAGTTTTAGTTCATTAATGAAATTTATCAATGTTCAACATCATTTTCAACAACTAACATAAATATTCAACTTATATATTATAGAAATAAACATAGTACATACATATCATACATGTTACATTAGATGTTTTACATTTTGCATTCTTTTGCGATTTTTTATTTTATTTTTTAACATTCAAACCGTCAAACTGTCCAAATTGAACCGTTGAGTATTGGTTTGGTTTGATTTTGGTTTTCGATTTTTTATAAAATGAACAAACCAAACCTCTCCTTAGTCATTGGTTTGGTTTTTAGTTTTTTTCATAAACCGTGAAACCGAATTGCAAAAATGTCTATTTTTAAGAATGATGGCGGTACAAAAACAAGAAATGGAAAATGAGGTCTCAGCAAGTTTTGAGAAAATAGTAAACGATGATATTATAAATAATTAAATACACATAAATGGCTCAATTTGATTTATTTCTTATTTATATGAGATTCCTCGCGGTTAGGAAATTTCTTGGAATCAAATTTCATATAGGTTACGAAAACATAAAAAATCTGTAACGAGATGAGTTTCCCATGAAATGAATTTCCATATTCATGAAATTATCTTGACAAATGTGATATGGATATCACTTGACGTTTAAAATATCTACTCAATTGGTTCCTCGCTCATGCTGTCACTAAAACTACATATATATATATATATATATATGTATGTATGTATGCATATAATGTTTGATGGTTGTGTCAAATGTCATTAATAAGAAAATGTCTAAATTGGGCTCGTTTAGATTACGTGAGGAACTTTGGTAATTTTTTAAAGTTGTGAACCAAAAGTGTTCAAATTAGTAAATATTAAAGCCAAGTAAAAACAAAAAGATTTAGATTTGGACTACAATTGTAATTCAACTTTAAATGAATTATTTTTTTTTTCTCCCTTTCCTGGAAATTACTTCCTCTCAAGTCCTATCAGTCTCATCTGAGTCTCTATTTTTAATTTCTATATATATTTATCTCACTCGTTTGTCGCATTCACTCGGAAGCTTTATCTCACATTGTTGTCATATATTTTGGAGTATCTTTTTGGGTATCCGCACTATTGTTGGGACTTAATAGGGTTTTTAGTGTTTGATTTATCTTGTATTATTTGACCAAATCAAACGGCAAATCTATTTTTAAGATTTTTAATTATCTCATTGTTTTTACATAAAGTAGTTTAAAATAATTTAATAAATTTGTTTAGGAAACGGCATTTCTTAAACATTTTATCTCTTAGGCCATCTTAAGTTTACAACTAAAATTTCATAGTCATTCTATTTTATAATGGTACATATTTTATGAATTTACAACATTTATTTTATATCTATTTTTTGTTTCTCTTTTTTTTTTTTTTGAAAAACGAACATAAATTCATTCGAATAAAGCTTTCAACTAATAAAACTACTTAAAAATTATACTTTTAAGCACCATAAAATGTATTTATTTTTCTTTCTACTTAAAAAAATATTACATTTTATTTATAACATACAACCAAACGAGACTTAAATTGACTCGCTGATGTATATTAGCACTTTAATTTTTTGTTCTAATTATCAATTGAAATATTTAAATGGACAACACAAATCCAACTGTCGGAATGGAAGTAAGCCATTGACAATAAATTTCTATTTTTCAATTAAAAATTTTGTGGACGAACATTTAATTTCATCACCGGCCCTAACCAGATAAAAGATGTTACATTCACTTCGTTATGATACCCTGATGAACTTTAAGCTTTTCAAATGCTAATGATCAAACCTTTTGAAACCTTTTATTCGTGAAGACAAAAAAGAGGTTAACAATTATATTGAAAATTAGTTTTCTTATATCACTTGTTGCTTTAGACTGATCCAGCCACTCCATTAACATTGTTGCATTTCATGACACGTGACTATCCGTTTGTTTACTCGGAAAAAAAAATATATATATATTTTTTGAAAAAAATAAAATTTCTAAATCATTATTTTGCTGTAAATTTTATTTTTTAAGAAAATATTTTCAAAATCTTGATAGTTATGAGGGAAATAATTTCCGTTCAAAATAGCTATAAATATTTTTTCAAAGCCAATGACTTAATTTCCAATCTCATTATCTCCTCTCGTTTCATCTTACCTCTGAATAAAATACTCTCACAAATTTAAATTTCTCTATCCTTGTCTTTGAGTTATCTTCTAAAAAAAAATAATTATTTTCCCATGACAATTTATGTGAGTTGTCAAATGCATAAAAAACTATTGGAAAACAAATTTTTTCTTGAAAATCTATTCCTCGNNCAATAATAGAATTAGTAGCCGACAAAAACATATGGTCACCTCATAGTTAGTATGCAAATTGCAAAGTACAAGGAAAAATTCAAAATAGGGTAAAATTCAAAAAACCACAATGTACTATATACTATTTTCAAATAGCCATCATATAATTTAAGCTTTTTAATTTATCACCATGTATAATTAAATTTTTTCAATTGATTATATTATGCACGCATATTTATTGCTTATAAGTTTAAATGGGAAGCTCTTGAAATATAAGTTAAAACAAAATCATAAAACTAAATTGCGTATAGTTACGAATATTTACTGCCAAATGATAAATAATGACACCATACTAATTTCATCGCTTATTAATATATTACTTTTGCAAAATCATAAAACTTATAGCATTTATATTTATATTACCTTAAAATACATAAGAAGAAGAAGTCGCATGTTACATTTAAGAGTTACACCATAGAAGTAGTAAACATCATATGCCCATATAGTTCCTCGTCTGAATTTCATCGTTGTTTTTTCACCTAAACTTTTTGCGATTAATTGTAAAAAAATATTTTAAAGATGTAAATTAATGTTAGCTGATAACATTTTCCAATATCTAAGTAATAAAATTTCGCTCTACCTACCATCTCAAAAGAATAAATGTTCCATATCTTTCGGTGAAAAAAGGGAATGTATCAATAGATTGATGCATGTATTCAAATAGTTCGTAATATAATTATGTATCATTTACTTCCATCAATAAAATTTGGAGTGATTTAATTAACTAATGTAATGAACATTTTAAATTTATTATATTTAAGTCAAAGGGAGAGCTTGTGTTAATGTTAATCAATCATTAAATTCGCGGATAACATTAATGTAGCTAGCTCTAAAAGATTCCTTATTATAGTTGAGTATCTCATAAACGAACTAACTTCACTAGTTTACTTTATGGCCACCTCCAAGACGTGGTTCACAAGAGAATAATATCGAATTGATAGAGATTTTATGCATATAGCATGTAAAAAAAAAATTATACATTCATTTATTATTGGGCATGTATGTGTTACTCAAAAATCTTTCTTTTATAGGAAACCATTTCGATTAGTGTTGAAATCACTTGTCAAAAATTCAAAATAAGTTGGATATGATTTCACACCTTAGTTCACCTTTTTTTTTATAGTATTTAGCACATGAAATGAGAAAAAGTGAATAAAACTTAATAACAAAAGATGTTTTTATTATTCAATTTAATCATTTCGATTACAACAGATGGACGGTTTACAAGTGCTAGAATGGTTTCGAACAACTTTACTACTACTCTTAAAATTAAATTATACTTGCTCCTATATAAAACATGTGTTTAAGGAGTGTGTTTGATGGTCCTTTATTCTGTATTCTTCATTTGTTTTTATAAAGTTAGTTATCAGATTGTCCTTTATTGCTCTCCATGGTATGAATCGTACGATCTAATTCAATGACGAGTATTTGAAATTCTCTTTTAACTATTTTGTTGCTATTTTTCTGGTTGTGATATGTGCCCCATTATGACTCTCATTATATTGCGAAATGGGCAGGTGTTGATGGCATGCTATCAACCTATTTCCAGTTATTAGGATTAGTTATTTAAGTTAATTAAACTAATTTAACCTCCGGATTTGAGTAACCTTAGGTTTATTTAACTGCATAACCATCAATAAGTTAAATTTTGTTTAGATTAATTATTCTATAACTGATTAACTTGGAGCCTTATTTTAAACTTTTAATCGTTAATTATTAATCCTTAATAGGCTTAATTAATTTCACAAATCCAAACAGGTGTAAATGCACATTATTATGATAATTAAGTCACACTACGTTTAACCTAAATATTATGCACCTATTTAATCAACAATCTTATTTTAGATTTTAATTTAGATTTTAAACGGCTCAATAAATTTTTTTTAATGGTGTAAACAGTAGGAAAGACTATCGTATCCCTTTATTTTTAAATCTTCGAATTGCCCCTATATATAAAGAAGAGATCAATATTCATGATCTTGGTCTTCAATTGATTGTAGAGAGTATGTACACATTATGTATCGAGCATGCTTACTTATTTCTTGCCATTCCTATGACCCTGGGGACACTAATTTAGATATATATATATATATATATATATATATTGACTAGTTAATATAATTTTTTTAATGATTGTGGTATCAAATAGCTTCTTGTGATGTTTCATATCTTTGTTGTAATTTCTCTCTTCTTTTATTTTTTCTCGATCAATTTTCATGGATTTAGGGATAAAAGATAACACATTTGTATTAGACTAACATAGATAGAGCTATAGGTTATATCTTCTTATGATTGATATTCTAACATATCTCGTTTACGAGCATATTTGACTAGTTGCAAAGTAGTTGTCTGAGACAACTATTTGCAAAGTATAAACTTTTAATTTTTCTCTGAAAAAATATTATTTTTATACCCAATGAATTTCTAACTTTTGTTTACAAGCATATTTGACTCGGACAAAGAAACTGAAAGCTTAAAATCCGCAAAGATTGTAGCCAGGTACCAAACAAGTTTCTAAGTTCTGTAAAAATGGGACACGGGAATTAAAAAAAAAAATAGAAAATGGCCAAGAGTTACCATTATATATTTGTATCATACATCTAAGAGCCACATGGTGGAAGATCAATGAAAGTTGGGGCATAAGACAATATTTCATTTTGGGACCTCTTTAAAGTATGAAAACATTGTATTAAATTTTATCTTTTTATGTCGAGAAAAAATATTAATACATCTCTTTGGATCCTTTCCCACTATTGTATCCCTAATTTTGCATGTATATAAATTGACATGTCTTGAGTATTGGAGGGCAAAAAATCAAAATAAGCAAAATATATATACCAATTTTTACGTGGTTCGGTTAATTGTGCATACGTCCATAAAGAAGAGTTTAATTTTACTAGAAATTCACTCAAAGAGGGGTACAAAAATTCTCACACAATTTTGTCATACGCCTCACAACTCTCACGAACACAAACTAAAGTGTTTTTCTCTCTCTTTTTTTTTTCGGGTTATCTAAAACAATATACAACCACACCTATTTATACACCAAACAAACCACATGTTTCATGCTTCATGCCAAAACACATGTTTCATGCTTCATCTCAAACCACATGTTTCATGCCAAAAACATAAAACACACTCATCAATCATATAAGGAGAAGGGTTAGTGTTAGGTTTGAATTTGATCAATTCTCCCCTTTCACACCTAATGAGTAAAATGTATCATTCAATAATTAATTGGAGATGTCCATACCGGCTATGTCCCTACATAACTCGAGTTTCTCACGAGTAATCACTTTCGTCAATATATCCGCTACATTATCTTTTGTATGAATCTTTACAAGTTGCAATAATTGTTAATCTATTACTTCTCGTATCCAATGATAGCAAATATCAATATGCTTGGTACGCAAATGATACATAAAATTCTTTCTCAAGTCCAGAGTACTTTGACAACTGCAATGAACTTTGTACAACTTTTAACTGAATCCAAGTTCTTGGAGAAATCGCTTTAGCCACAACATATTATTACTAGCTTCCCCTACAACAATATACTCAGCTTCTGTCCTGAATAAAGTAACACACTTCTGTAATTTGGATTGGCAAGAAATGGCTCCCCCTGCGAAAGTGTAGATGAATCCTGATATTATTTCCTCCCATCAAGATCACTGGCCATATCTGAATCGGTATAACCTTCCAAGATTGGATCAGCTCCCCTAAAACACAAACATAGCTTTTATGTACCTTTTAAATATCTTATTATCCATTTGACAGTTTCCTAATGTTATTTTCCTGGATTAGAAAGATATCGGCTCACAATTCTAACTGCATGAGCAATGTCAGGTCTTATACATGCCATTGCATATATCAAACTGTCGACTACTAAGAATATGGAACCACATATATTTCTTCAACTTTCTCCTTAGAGGTTGGACATGAACACTTGCTTAATTTGAAATGACTTGCCACTGGAATGCTTATTGGCTTAGCATTTCCCATGTTGAACTTTTTCAATACTTATTCAATATACTTCTCTTGTAACAGCCATAACTGTTTGGATTTTCTGTCACGGGTAATTTTTATGCCCAATATTTGTTGTGCATCACCTAAGTCCTTCATATCAAAGATTTTTCAGAGATCATCTTTCAGCTTGTTGATAGTGGTGGCATTTGGCCCAACGATCAGCATATCATCGACATAGAATAGTAAAATAATAAAGTTACCATCCGAGAACCTTTGAATAAAGACACATTGATCTGTTGCATTCCTCTTGTAGTTGTGACTCACCATGAATGAGTCAAACTTCTTGTACCATTTGTTTGGGAGCCTATTTTAAACCATACAAACTCTTATTTAACTTGCCAACAAAGTTTTCCTTCCCTGGTACTACAAAAACCTTGGATTGTTCTATGTAGATTTCTTCCTTTAGATCATCGTGAAAAAAAGTTGTCTTCATATCCATCTTCTCAAGCTTTAAATAAAGACTGATCGCCAATCTGATTACAGTTTGGATTGAGGTCATCTTTACAACAGGTGAGAAAATCTTATTAAAGTAAATCTCTTTCTTTTGATTAAAAGCTTTGACAACTAAACAAGCCTTATACTTTACTTGCTTACCATAATTTCTAGCATGAATGCCCCATTTGTTTTATAGGGCCCTTGTGCCTTTTGGGAGCTCCACCAACTCATAAGTATGATTTTTTTGTAAATAACTCATCTCTTCTTATATGGCTTGAACCCATTTGTTTTTATCGAAATGAGATTTGGCTTCGAGAAAGCTTTGTGGCTCCCCTTCATAGGTAAGAGGAATATACTCTGATTCTGGATATATACGAATTAGAATCAAGGGTCAACCTTTTGAGGATCTCGGTTGAAACTCAACGACTGGAGGACCTTCAGTATTACCAACTTTTAGTGACTATTCAGAATCATGTGGCAGAGGTAATTACTCCCCCTGCTCAATATTCTCATCATCCTCATCTTTTTCTTCCAGGGATTCAGCCTGCATCCCTTCAGTATCTTTGACAAACTGAACAGGTGCAGGGTTATCGACAAAATTGGGACAATTGTACTCTTATCTCCTGGCTTTTCTAATCAACTAAAGCTGCTATACAATTTATTCTCTTGGAACACAACATCCCTACTT
>MKEJ01057041.1:0-16964 GCA_001753735.1 Embelia ribes
TGTTATGTTAGTGTCAGGACTATATTTTGTAATTTTAATTTGTGTATGAGATCTCATATACTTGTCTTGTGTTTCCCGGATCTTTAGGACTACATTTTGTGGGCGAAATGCTAAGCTAGTTGTCATTCCCGCAACTGTTGCATCTGAATCCTCCATCTCCCAACGCATAGTGTTACCCACTTTGTAACTATTAAATGTTTGTGAGGATGTAATCGTGTATGTGACTAAGTCTAGACCAACCGATCGGAACCTATCAGGACACGTTTTTCCCATACTTTTTGCTGTTGAAATTGTGTGGAGGTTATTAGTCTACAGCTCAGTCCAGAGCATACAAAACGAATAGAACAGTTGTCTTCAGTCTGGGGATAAACATATTACTATAATTATTAGATTTAGTATGATCTTTCTTTCTTGCTTTCTTCTCTACAACTTTTCCCAGTTGGAATAGATCTGTTGAGGAAATCTCAGATGACATAATTGCTTTCAGCGTTTATCTTAATCTTTTACTAATATGTAGGTGGTGAGCAAAATAAATATCCATAACTTTTTTCAATTGTTTCTTGTATACCATGCTTGTGGTGAGCAAAATAAATAACCATAACTTTTTTCAATTGTGTTGGTCTTTAATTTAAGTCTATTTTAATATTTGTTGAGCAGAAAACCAAAAAGTAAATTTCTTTTAGTTCCCAATTTCTTCGTTTCTTATCAATTTTAAGTTGGAGGTGGAAATTTCAGACCCCCTTTAGCAATTTTACCCACTTCTTTTTCTATTGTGTATGCACTAATCAAGCAAGATTTCAGTCAGTGTTTTGACAAATATTCCTTGTTCCAAGTTCCAGGTTCGATTTGAAAATTGAACGTGAATTTGGTTGCAATGTGATCTTCACGAAATAACTTGGGAGTAGTTGATAAGTGATTTGAAGGATGATGAATCATGTAATGCATCTCCACAGAACCAGTATACACTTTAGGGACGTCTTACGTTAAGTTTTGATTAAAAGATTTCAAATTACTGTGATTGAGACTAGTTAATATTTAGTTACATATGTAGGTGAGTAGAACTTTTGTGACACCACTAAAATACAGGGATTCAGGTTGGGCACTGGTCGTTTCATATTTGTGATATTAAAATCATGGATTGACCACCTACAAGTTACAATTTATGTGTCCAAATAAGCATTACTTAGTTCACCCTAAAAGCTACGTTTGTTGCCTTTGTTTTTTTCTTATTTTTCCCGAGCAGGGGATTCCTATCTGGTGGCTGGGACTGATGGGGTTGGAACTAAACTTAAATTAGCTTTTGAAACTGGAATTCATGACACTATTGGAATTGATCTGGTAATATGATTACTATGATTTGCTGTTTACTGACTTTTTCTGATCTCTCTCATTTCTGAAAGGGCACATTAAGGTGTCCTTACCAACTTGAAGCTTCCTAATCAGTTCCTCTCCAGGTGGCAATGAGTGTCAACGATATTGTTACTTCTGGAGCAAAGCCCTTATTCTTCCTTGATTACTATGCCACCAGCCGCCTTGATGTTGACCTAGCTGAAAAGGTATGTTTCCCGCCCCTGAATATTTATTTTTTATTTTTCACGAGTGTTGGTAAAATTTCCCCACATTTTAAGATTGTGGAGTCTCATTTATCTTTTTTGATTTTTGATTTTTTTTTATTTTTATTTTTAAATCTTTTCAGGTAATAAAAGGCATTGTTAACGGTTGCAAACAATCTGACTGCGCTCTTTTGGGTGGAGAGGTACGTTTACTGAACTCTTAGCTAGCTTTTTGCGATCCATGGTGATTGATGTTTTATTTAATCTTGAACATTCTCGAACAATGTTTCCTAATACTTGAACTTTTTGTTTCAAATCCTTTTGTTGGATTAGCAAAGGTGCATATTACATCTAAGTGTCTGAGTACTTGAACTTTCAGCTTCATTTCCTTTTTCTGGAAAAGTAAATGTAGTATTATAGCCTATCGGCAACATGCCAGTCAGGGAGTGACCCTTTTACACAATCAAATTAGTAATTTCTGAGACAGAAAGCCACTCCAAAACCAATGATTTCAAAACTTACCTATTAATGATTGTGGTCGAATACATAAGCATTTCAATGCGAGGTTGAAGAACACCATAACCGTTTGAAAAATGTTTGGCTTATTAAGTTGTGCAATGCCAGTCGCGTTACCGGATATTGTATAATGCATGTAACCACAGATATTCATAAGCAAGAGAATGATTACATTGGTTTTTGATTTATGTGTGTCAGACCAGATGCTTCAGCTCCTACCTAGTTTACGAATAGAGGTAACACCATCAAAAAAGTTCTAGTTAATGAAGAAACCCGAAAGAGCAATCTATTCCAACGCACCTCTTTTGAGGAAAAGGTTATTTCATTGGTGAGATCGATAACAAGATTTCAGTGGTGAGATCGATAACAAGTATATGTTGAGAATTTCTTTCTAGCATATCTTAGGTTATTTTTTTTGCTTTTGCAGACTGCAGAGATGCCAGATTTTTATGCGGCAGGTGAATATGACCTCAGTGGATTTGCCGTTGGCGTCGTGAAAAAGGATTCAGTTATTGATGGGAAGAACATTGCAGTTGGTGATGTTATCATTGGATTACCTTCTAGTGGTGTTCACTCAAATGGTTTCTCTCTCGTTAGAAGGTTTGTGGTTTGCGTTTGCTAATTTTACCCGTAGTATTGTTATTTGAAATTAAGGGAAAACTGCAAGCAACTCAATTATTCATTGTCTATTTGGTATCAACATATTTTCTAAATTTGGAAAAGTGATATCCCGATCTTTAGTATTCCAATTGAACTTTTTTGTACCACAAACTTGTGTTTTGGTAGGGTTTTGTCTCAAAGCGGTCTGTCATTGAAGGATCAACTTCCAGGTGGAAATGTTACTCTAGGCGAAGCTCTTATGGCCCCAACTGTAATCTACGTTAAGCAGGTTATTTCTCACTTCGGTATTTGCTTTTTTTCAATTATTTTATGAATATCATCGTCTCATTTCCTTTGCCAGCTTAGAGTTTCGTTGATTTTTCTCTCTTGAAAACAGGTCCTTGATATCATTAGTAAAGGAGGAGTGAAAGGTATAGCTCACATTACAGGTGGCGGTTTTACGGATAACATACCTCGAGTGTTCCCCAAAGGCCTTGGGGCTGCCATTGATAACAACTCTTGGGTAGTCCCTCCTGTGTTCAAATGGATACAAGAGGTTAAATTTCTCTTTCTCCCCATTCATGTGATCATCACCACATGTAATACATTTCTCATTATTGTTTTTCTATAGTTGGTTTTGGACTAGAATTGAAAATACGCATTTTATGGGTGTTCTAAGAACTTGATTTGTTTGCTGTGAACAAGATTTGTTCTATAAAACTCATGTTTACTGATGATTTTCTTGGGATACTCCTGGTTTGGAACTAAGAAGAGTTTTCGGAAGAACAACAAAATTATCTTATCCAAACATGGGCATGTAAATGAACTATTTCACATTGCGCTTGCATACTTAAAAAGAAAATGCTCCTTTTTCCTTTTTCCTTTTTTAGGCCGGAAGAATAGAAGCGGCTGAGATGATGAGAACATTCAACATGGGAATTGGGATGGTTCTCATTGTTAGCCCAGAGGCTGCGCACAAAATACTAGGGGATGCACCAGCGGCATATACTGCAAACCGTATTGGCGAGGTTATTAGTGGATGTGGAGTTAGTTACCGGTGAAGTGGTTCTCTAAGTATGGTAATGCTACCGGAGACTCTCTCCTCTTACTTTATGAGTAGAGATATTTAAAGGAATGCGGACACTTTTTGTATCTGAATTTTGATATCGGAACTGTGAGTTAGGCTAGATTTACTTGGCATTGAGCTGGAATCATGTACCTTTCGTGTTTTTTGGGTATGCATCACTGTCTTTTGATTTTCTAATGATTATGACCAAGTGGATGCTCAATGCTACCTCTGCTTTTACATGTTTATATTTCTAGACACTTGTGGTTCCTCATTTGAAGAAATTGATTCCAGAAAATTTATTATTTACCCTAAGGAATGTGCCAATTAGTTGGTTCTTTGGAAAATCATACTTTAATTTTGCATCATTGTCCATGTTTTGCTTTTTGCCACATCGTTTTGGTCAACATATTTCCTGGCTTTTTTTTTTGGTTGAATAGCATTTTCCTGCAAGTATTGCTTGGTAACATGTGTATAGATAACAAATTTGCCCGTGGAGGATCGGTTGAGGTATAGAAAAAGTTGAACAATAGCTACAAGGTTGAGTGTAAGGTCCAATTTGGGATTATTTTTTTTTTCTTGTTTCTGTTTTTTTTTTTTTTTTGTTGTTGTGATGATGTAAGTACTGGTAGTTAAATCTTGATGAATGAAATGGTCCTTTTTCTACCTGATTGCTATTTTGTTTGGGTGCTTGTACTTTTGATATCAAAACTGTGTTTGATTTAAGTGTTGTTTCTATGGATTCCTCAAAAATGGAAAAACAATACCGTCTGTGACATTTTTTGAACAGTACTCGTTACTTTCATACACGTGATTTTACTTTGAGATATAGATGCATTGTTCGTTCTGACTTTGAAGATGCAATAGTTTCTATAATATTGGATGAAAGTACTTCTCAACAAACATGCGCAGTTCAAAATTCTCAAGTTGTTACCCATATGAAAGAAAAGCCATATATGGGTAACTTGAAATGCCAGTAATCTGCAAAAATAAGGTTACAAGTGCCACTATCAAATGCCAAAATTCGAATCCTACAGATTTGAGGGTAGAGACATTGAGTTATTTTAAGCTCAGACTTGAGATATCCCTCATTCTTATGAATTTTGATTTTTGAATTACAGGTCCCAAAAAATAGATCACCCCCTTGAATACTAATCTCAAAGATCAGCATGTCCTTAACACACCAACCTTTTGAGACATTCTTCACTTCATTATAGGGTTATTACATAAAAAGAACAGCAATGACCCTTAAGCAAACCAAATATAAACAGATTCAATACAGTATAATCAAGTCATGTAACAAAGTTTTCACACAATGTTTGTATACAACATGCTAATGTGGATGTGTTAAATACTGTGATGGTTGTACATTTAGGTCCTCTTAGATTTAATCAACTTCTCCCAAATAGAAAAAACAATGGCTAAAATAGAATACAACATTGCCTGTAAGCAAGAGACTACAAAGTTCCAACAAGAGGAAGGCCAATACCAAGGATACAGAAGCCGGAAAAACAAGCTTATGAGATGCCGAGGATACTGACCAACCTGAAATAAAGCAACACCCTCGTGTGATAACAGATTTGCATCCATAATGACCAACAAAGAGAACACATTACCTTCTACATCAATGACAGAGGTGCAGAACATTACTCCATTGTTATACATAAAGCAAAATCATGCTGACCAAACCAAAAAGCTAACTTAGAGAATGTTTTTTCCTGCTAATTGACAATGATACGGTATTGTTGCCAAATAGAAGACGAGTTCTGCATATCTCCATTCACAATTTCTAATATTTGGATTTCAAATTATTGGAGAAATATCAGCCAGCTAAATACGGAGCCAAAAACTACTAAATAAATAATCGACAATCTCTTGAGTGAAAATCATAACAAATAGATACCTATGTGCTTCACAAGTAAAAAGAAATGTACCAAATCATTTTTTTACTGTTATATTTTCCCTTTTTCTTTACTGACTTTGAAAAACAAAAATTTCTATAACACACTCCTTTCAATTGATTAGTTGTACATCATTCCATGCCATGCTTTTACTAAGATAATCTCACGTCACCAAAAAAATTGACATAGACTCCACACCCTATCACTTCGCTGGCATCATTACCTCTCAGTTCCTCACTAAGTAGCAAGAAACCCCACAATCAGGACAGTAAGGTCAAGAATATTACATTTGTATTGGAAAATTTAAGAATGGGCTTGGCATTGATTACTATTGTTCATGCTACATATGTTAGTACACGTATGGACAACTAGCATTAATTCTTCTCTTTTGTATAAGCAGCTTTCCTTAAAAAGCACTCACTATGCGGGCATGAGCAGAGAAAAACATGATCTCAAAAACAACAATACAAAACTTACAGGAAAAAGATAGTCCAAAGCATCCCGGGCTCCATGACGAACAGCTCTAGTTGGATACATTGGGCCACCAGGAGAGGTGAAGCTATACAAACACGTTTTCAATCTTGTGCTCGTTGTCATTCTTAGTTCCAGACCTACAGAATGTATTCATCAATCAGATGAATCCAGTTTAAACGGTAACCAAAGGGTGTCAAATAATACCACTTCCACTTTATATGTCAAAGTACCATACCGTTGAGTGATTTAATTTGAGAAAGGTAATGTAACAGCACAGGTTCGATTTTCAACTTCTGAAGCTGAAAAAAAGTTTGCAAAATTAAATTAGAAGGCGTCAAAGACATCTTATGGAATGGAAGAGCCCTTCGGGGTATTGTAATGCATACCTGATGAGTGAGTTCAATGACAAATATATCTGCTGGACCTCCAACAAAGAAAGCAGATGGAAATTCAGGAAATTGCTTCAAGAAGTTCTCCAGCTTGTCAGCTATATGCAAAAATATCATTTCAAATTTAGAAACTAATTAAATAGGTGACATGCTTAAAATCCCAAAGTACCTAATTCATTCTCAACAGAAAAATCCTACTTACTTGAGTTGTAAAAGAACATGAACCTTGATAGTAGGAGAAATAAATCTCTCTGGGCCTGGCAAATAATGCGTGTACCATAGGTTAAAAATACTGTTCTAAAACATGACCATGCCAACTAAATAATGGGTTGTATAGCACAAACTATCATGTGAAACACGTAAAAGAAGGATCAGTGTCGAACCTGCAATGGAATTCTCTTTAATCTCTCAGGCACCAAAGCAACCTCTTCTAGAAGATACTGACAATCAATGAAAAAGTCAATAACGAAGCCAAGTATCAAAAACCACCTTTCAAGCCACATGCTACTTGGAGAATCTCTACTCAAGAGAAAGAAACTGATATTCTGACAGAATTTTGAATGGAATATGCAACCTGAATAATGTGACTCAATGTGTTCACCATGAATCTATGATAGGTGTTCTTCTCCCAAAATGAACCACCGTATTTTTTTTATGAGAACTAATGAATCAATATATAAACACTATATTATCACGCTTTCATGCTCCCTATAGAAGTTTCTACTAAAATCACGTTATGGTAAAATAAATTATACCCGGAAAAGTGATTGGAAACGCCTTGTGTTTGTTTGTATATCGATCCTGCACAAAAATACAGATTACGTTATAGGAAACAAATTTTCCCCCGTCTTCCTTTGTTTTCTTATATTTCTCCTTTTCTAATTCAGATTTTGAGAATGTAAACTTCTCAATTATTACTAGGACAAACGTGAAATAAGTATTCCAGAACAAGCCAGCAGCATTCAATGCAATTTCACCCACCTGGCTATTGACTGAAATGTAGAAAATAGGACAATTTTTTATAATTAAAAAAATCAAGGCAAATGATGTTGAGGCCAGAGACTATACAGTGGCTCTTACTTGACACCACCCAATAATGTTATATCAAGTAATCTAACAGGAACAATTTAATAAATAACCATAAAAGAATTGGTAAAGGCTTAGTTTGGTAATGGTGTTGAGTTTCAAAATCACTGTTTTCAAAAGTTGGTTGCAAAAGTGGTGTCATCCTAACATTTGCTAAATAAATTTTGAAAGTTTAGTTTTGAGTAGTGTGGCGTTTGGTAAAATTGTGAAAGCGATTTTTGTAATGCAAAAAGATAAAAATAAACATGTATTGTGAATATAACAAGTATTTTTTACAGTATTCTAGTAATTGATCATAAAAAGAGCAGAATTAACTTTTAGAAACAACCCCTAGTAGCTGTTCAAAACACCCCATGAAAATCAGAAACAGATGTTAAGAAACAGCTACATTTTTAGCAAACACCATTACAGCTTTTGATTGGGAAAAAAAGCAGAAGCAATAATTAACCTTCAAAAAGCGATACCAAATTCAGCCTAAGTCACAGTAAACTACATGCCAAAGCAAGCTCAAGCCTCAAAAGAATATGAACTCATAACTGATGAAAACAATGAACAAGCCATCGCAAATTTCCATACCAAAAGACGTTTGTTGCCCCTTGAACAAGAGCTGATGAATAACGAATGAGCACTTCGGAATTTTCAAGTTGAACTTCAAACAACTGCAACATATATGAGAAGAAAACACAGTCAAATATTAAAAGAAGGCACAAAAGAAAAAATGTTTCCCCTCAAGAACTATTCCCATACATTTGTGTGCTATATTATTAGAGGTTTCACAAATGCAGAACACTACGAATAATGTGATTAGGAAACACTCTGTAACATACAAGTACAGGAAAGTAACATAACCAACAAATGACAACTAACTTGACTAGTCCCTAACTACAACTTTCTCAATTGTACTTGAATGACACAACTGTTATATATGAGTTGGTACACAACGGTCTGTTCCCGAGGATGGAGAATGGGACATAAGCACCTCTTCTTGCCATTTCCATATGATTTAATGCAAGCTTATGCAAGTCCTAAAAAGCTTCGCATTACAATTGAGATAAAAACATAAGCCAATTTGCCTTCAGCCACCGACACATTGTTCATTACAAGACATCAACTTTCCTGGGCTTGCAAATTCCTTCTCTCGTATTCCCCATTTATGATGTGATATCTTCATTTTTGGAACCAACCAGGAAACTTGTTTCCATGAACCCCCATTATCTACTAGAAAACTTGGAAACAAATGACGAATCCTCTCTTCATCATGTTTTTTCATAACGTTTTTAATTAGTACTTATTTCATCATTATAAATTTACTATTTTGTATTTGTACGTCTTCAAAATAATTATTCATTTATTAGTTGCGTTATAATATGCCCTGCCCCCTTACATTCTCATCTTCAACCACTTACAAACCATTTTTTTCCTTTCCGCCACTTGTTCCCCTCATCACCTCTTCCCATCATTAAATATGAAGGAACTTGTTTAATAGGACTACCATAATTAAACACAACAATTCCACTGGCCAACTTAAACAAGTATTTTGGCCACGTGTTTGCAACTTTGCATTGTCAAAGTAAGATTAGCAAATTGTATCAAAAACAATTAAAATCAAAATGTTGAGGGTTTTATTTATCTATTTCTCAACAGCTGGAATCAGTCGAAAACCTAAGCCATATCAACTTAGGTGTAGTTATTTCTTAATGATTCCAAGAAATTACAATTGTTTGCCATAAATGTTGATTTACCTTCCTTGCTCTAATGCTGGCACACGTATAGAAATACTAAATTATTTGCTAATAAAATTTACAACACAACTTCGTCACTAATCTCTCGGCATCTCCTACTTCTCCTACCACAGGATTCTTGGGTAGGGGGGGCCAAGCTATATAATGGGTTATGTATTTCTTCTTTCCGGGGCAGGGGGGAGGAGGCGTCACGTGCCAAATATAAAAATATTGAATTTTTCTATAAATACTTTTAATAGGCTAAAGTTGTTAAACCGGAAGATTAAGCTATGTAGAGTTGGCTGTAGACACGAAACAAGCTGCTCGTGAGCAACTCGAACTCGACTCATTAACTATTCAACTTGAACTCAAATCGTGAACTAACAAGCTTGAGTTCAAGTTTTAATCACTATTCATTATGGTCTCGAGCTCGAATTTGAGTAGCAAGCTACTAGACGTGAAAACTGGCAAGCGGCTCAATTACTATTTAGTCTTTTATAATTTTATATTAGGTCTTTCCTCCGTCCACAAACAACAAGGCCACGTGGACTGGCACACAGTTTTAGGCAAAACTCAAAAGTAATTTATCAAAATTTGAATTAATTATAAATTACAAAACAATCCCTTTCTCTTTTTGCTTTATTCTTGTCTATTAATTATGAGGGTGAAATTGTGATCATGCATTTAGTTTTGCAACTATTGAACATTCCAAATTAGAAACGGGCAATATGTTTTGGACATAGAAAGTTACCAATTATCTGTGGAAAAGAGTATACGTATCTACTTCAAAATTAAATAATTTTTATACAAAAATAAACAATTATATAAATATACAACTAATTTTTAGGTTGAGTCGAGTCTATCTGGAGCCTTCAAAATTTTCTTCAAGTCGAGCTCGAGCTAAAAAGATTTGATTCAAAGTTGATATGTTCGAGTCGAGCTCCATACTCAAATAGTCGACTCGACTCAAAACAATCCCCACTTAGGGTTGCAAAATATCTTTGTTATTTTCAACATTTCCCCCATATGTTGCCTCAATTCATTCATCACCACCACCATCCAAGCCCTAAAATTCCAATAAATTGGGTCAGCTAAATGGAACAAAAATAATAAATCACGTCAAATTGTTAACGTAAATTTTTAGACGCCATCCATTCCTCTCTAAAACAACTTGCTTGTCTAATTATGTACACACATCCTTCTGTAACGCTTTTCTCCACATAGGCATAGGTCTAATTCCACATTTTCTCGCTATTCCACATCAAGATTCTCGCAATTTCTAACTCGTGAGCAAATAATGTGCTAATATCATGTTAAATTAAAAGTAATTATCTCGTACAAAACCTTAATCTTACACCGGATACCATTTTAATTGTAATTCATAGAGGCACCATAAATAGATATATCCACAAAAGGCAAGTGCCAACTAATCATAACTCCCATTGATTATCTGCATGAGGCTTAGTCACGCGAATTTATCAACTTTCCGTTATATCATTGTCTTTATTCTACAAGAAATTTATTAACTTTTATTAACATTTAATGCGTCTTGACTACCAATGAAAAAAACATGAAGGGCCGATAGCATATAAGTAATAGCCAAGGAACACAAAGGAAATAAGAAAATCATTAATCAATAGTAAGCAAAGAAGAAGGCGAAATGAAGAAAAAAGGTATACTTATGTTTAAAAAGTTCTGATTAATGTCTTAATTTTTCTAAATCTCATTTTCCTTTAATGCATCTACAATCTACAGAGATTTGAATCTTTGAACTCGTAAACACCTGCTTAGTGTATCTTTATTTCTTTCACTGTATCTTTGGATAATTGGTAGATCCAGTAAGCTATTGACCAAGATTGTTATTAGTATAAGGTAATAAGAGTTCCCTATAACAACTATCGCGGCGTCATTGCAGGAAGATTGCAAAAGATCATGTTAGTCACAGGACGAATGAAATTGACAATTCATTGGCCTCCATTAAAGACCTGATTCTGTTTTATATTTACGCTTTTCGCTTCCATACCCTGAAGAGCAACAATCAGCCAATTCTAACTGCTCGGAAGGATTTGAACCAAAAGGTAAAAATCATCTAAGTACCCTTGGACATTCATATTTCCTTAAAACTCTTCTGCTAAACTATGCATATAATTCCACAAAACTATGCCCAGAGTGCTGACAAATATGGTTGTTCTTTTTCCCAAAGGTAACAAGTATATGGAAAATAAAAAACGACTTAAGAGGGAAAACCCTGTTGAAGACCTTATCATCGGGGCGCCCAAAAGGAACCTACAAAGTCCATGGTTCTGTAATGGTTTTGATCATCATTCATTTATTATATATATTGATTAGACAACTTAATTGTTCATTTTCTTGTGTCTGAGCTGTTAAATATTATTTCATGTGTAAAGATTAATTTTTTAGTTCATTATCTTCCTTGGGAAGCCATCAATTCACTGGACATCAGGTTTTGAACCAACATCTAAAAACTATACTTGCCACCATTCATACCTTTTCCTTCTTTACATGCTGACTAACAATTATATAAATACTATGTATGAGAGAGCAAAAAGATGTAGGTGCATGAAAGACCATGGACACAAAATCAGGACAAGCTTAAGAAGCCGAAGAGGAAAAAAGCTGTTACACAAAAAACCAGCAACAGCATGCAGAAAATCTGCATAATCTACTTGGATCTTATGCAACAGATCATCAGATGAAGAGACAAGTGACAGGGAATGCAAGCCAAAATGTCTCGTCAAGGATATTAATATTCCAAATTGCTTGAATCAAATGATGGGAAAGAAGCCAGAAAGTGAAAAAAGACGGTCCAAAATAAATTTTGAATCAACATAAGCCAAATCTGACCAAATACAAGGGCGAGGGACGACGACCACGGGTAAAATGGGCTGCTGAAACTCCAGATAAAGTTGCTGCACAAAAGACCAGCAGCAACAGCATGCAAAAAATCCAGATAACTGACTTGGATCCTTATGCAAGCCAAAGCGTGTCATCAAGGAGATTAACCCAAATTGTTGCAATCAAATGAAGGGAAAGAAGCTGAAGAAAGTGAAAAAAGAACGTCCAAAACAAATATTAAATCAACATAAGTCATCTCTGACCAAATACATAGGCGTGCAACAGCGACCATGGGGAAAATGGGCTGCTGAAGTTTGTGATCCTACCCAAGGCAAGAGGTTATGGTTAGGAAGTAACGATACTGCTGAAGAGGCTGCTAATGTTTACAAAGCAAAAAAGTTTGAAATTGAAGCAAAGAAAAAGAATATCCACTCCTCCACAACAGCAGCCTCTCCAATCCAGAACCAACAAATCGCTATCGGAGAATTCAAAAATATTTTATCAAATGAATCACCAGCCTCAGTCCTTGAATTGGAGAAATCATCTTCGGCTCCAAACATAAAACATGAGCACAACGATCCAGTCAAAGAAGTTGGCAATGCTCGCCAGGCTCTAGGGCATCAAGCACCAAATTCAGATGCGAAGGACGAGTTGTAGTTGTTTCAAATGCGGTATGAATTCAACTTAGATATGGAACTTGATTGGCCCTTCACAAACGAACTTGAACAGGTTCCAGATAATTTTGACAATCTTGATGATAATGAGCTATTCAGGCTTGACAGTGATGAACCTAACGACCCCCTGGATTTTGGTACTAGATTTGATTTTGATGGCGAAGAGACTGCTAATGTTTACAACACACAAGGGCTTGAAACCAAAGATAAGAAAAACGATATAATCTCATCTGCAACAGAAGCCTCTCTGACCCAGAACAAGCACATCCCAACCGGCGACTTCAAAAATACTTTACCAAATGAATCAACGGCCTCCCGCGAATTGGAGCAAGCATCTTCAGCTCCAAACATAAAACATGAGCACATCGATCCAGTTGAAGAATTTGGCAATGCTGACCAGTTCTTGGGCAGCAAACACTAAATTCAGGTTTGATGGATGAGTCGTTAGAGTTGTTTCAAATGGTGGATAGATTTGACTCAGATATGGAACTTGATAGGCCCTTCAGAGACAAACTTGAACAGGTTCCAGATAATTTAGACATTCTTGATGATAACGAGCTATTCAGACTCGACAATGATGAACCTAGCAACCCCCTGGATTTAGATATTAGCCTTGATTTTGATGACGAAGATTGGGCTTTGTTTGATGGATTCTTCAACATAAATCATTCCAAAGTTGCCAACCAATATGGATGAACAGACCAGATCGTATAAACAGCTCAATTTAAATGAAATTTAAGACCACCAGAATTTTTCTTGTCCTATGCAAACCAAAGAACTGCTTTCCTCTTCATCTATTTATCAAATTTTGTAAATTTTGTATTGAATGCATAATCAATAAAAAAGTTGTTACTTTTAAGAAGAGAATCACAACTTATATTTAATGATTGGTATGTCTCCAAGGGTAGTCGCAAAAATGCAATCACAGAAACAGAGTCATTTTCTGTTAAAAACTTCTCAAACTTACCCGAGAAGGATATCCAATATAAAATCCACAAAAACGTAAATACAACATTACACATAAGCATAGAATTCACATTGACTAACCCCAATTTTCTATACCCAATGAAGAGGACAAAAGTATAGATACGAGTCATATCATGATATATTAAAAAAGGTACCATGTTTATTGAAGCCTATTAATTACCATTGCACTTACTGTTTAAAGAAAACTTCTCAAATAAACTCTAATAGATCAAATACTACTCTCAAATAAACTCTTATTGATCATAGACTCGAGAGTGTAATATTTCCTACACGTGGTGTAAATGAATGAGCATAAAGACACTTCATGCTTTCAGCACAATTTCTTCTATTCCTTCCGACACCTACTATCTCTCTCTCTCTCTTCTTCTTTTTTTTTTTGGGGATATCCTTGGGTTCTAGGCACACGCTAATCACACAGGACCTGTGCACTGCACCCTCGGAAGAAAGGTGTGGCCCCAAGAAATTGCTCCTCATGGGAATCGAACCTCAGACCTAATGCTTCATGAGACACTAAGTGATGCAGATTAGGAAACATAAAGCCTATTTATAGGTTCGTAAGAAAACCTAATGGGCTTGACCTACTATTATAAGAAAACACATAAAGATAATATTCTCCTAACAAAAATAAATAGTAGCATTAACTAAAACTAAATATACTATTTCCTAATCTGCATCACTAAGTCCAAGTGATTGACCATTTGGGTAACTTCTTGGGGTTAGACACCTACAATCTCATTCGTGGATAATAAATAGTTTAAAATGCTTATTTCTGTATACCCACATCAACAAGTCTATAACAATAACTTCTTTAGATAAGAAAGTTATATTGTCTGTTAAATCCATTGCTGTCACGAGTTAATTGAAGAACTAATATACATTCTCTTAAAGGTTGTACATCAATTAATATCTGTTCCAATAATTTGGGCAAATTTGGCTATGCAGAGAGTTTTTCTTTCTGGTTTTCACAGATCAGGCAACATATAAGTCCGGAACTATGACTCCTTTACTTTTCTGAATGATGTTTAATGATAAATATCTTACAAAGGTTGAAATCAAGAACTACACATTCAATTGTTTTTTTGGTATAATAAACCACGTCTTCAGGGAAAGGAGGAGTAATGGATGATTTAACCCCACCACTCGAAGGCTGTCACTGGGGGTGCCTCTCCAGTTAAGTTAGCCACACTGTAACAGCAATTTAAATAAACAGAACAAAGGTATGTTGATCAAAAGATCATACAATAAAAGAGGGACTCATGACAATCGATGCTCAACCATCCAACCAACATAAGTACATTCACACCAATCTTTTTTTAAAAACTCAGTTTCTAGAAATCAAAATTCTGCTTTCTCCCCTTACAGAATGCCAATTTCAGAAATCGCAAACATTGGTCTTTCTAAACAAAACCTCAAAAATAATAAATAAAATTATATGTATATATATAATGGTAAGGGAGAGAACCCACGTTCATAATTAGTAATAATAAATAAAATTATATGTATATAAAATTATAAAATTATATACATATAAAATTATATGTATATATAATAATAAGAGTGAAAGATACTTTAAAAACAAAGAAATTAATCTTTTATTAGAGAAATGAGTAATAGTTGATTTCTGAGTAGAAAGACTTGTGGGACATTTCAGGTCCAATAGCTCATTTGAGAAATTAAATGAGAGAAACCCCTCTTTAGAAAGGCTGGTGTGGATGCTCTAAACATCCCAATGACATACTGTACACCAATCAAGCACAGAATAGGAATAACTCAACGAGTGCAAAATTGAAAAAAGGAATACGATGTCCTACGAGGGACCTCCACGTTCATACGATGGAAGAGTAAAGGTCTTCATTCTAAGAATAAGGGTTGCATTTTAAGCTACTAATCAGTTATTGAAGTTGAGAAGCAAAAACGGAAGATGTTGTATCGTTTAGGAGGTAATTGGTTTATAAGGCTTTTCCAATGCTTTATCCAGTCCGCCTAGTGATACCGTTTCATCTTTCTAAGTACAAATCTGACACGCCCAATTTAAAACTAATTGAGATAAACTCTCAAGTAGCTGAACAGTGTTTATCTGACTTGGTGGTGTTCTCTAAACAAATCATGTGATTTGACATCTGAAGCTTCTAGAATGGAGGGCATTCCTATCTTTAGAGTTTAGACTAAACTCGTTCCAACATAAAACCATCAAATGTACCCTATTTCCTACCGCTAAACAAACAGAGGATTCCATACTTAATGGATATTATGTTAAAGAGATGCACCAAAAAAATCTTAAACCCAAAAATACATCTTAGTTGATCGTGCATGGTTGAGTTTGGTACAAAATAACCAAAGTAGCGGATTAATTTATATTCCTTAACAGGGGGCGCTGCCATTAATCTTCTAGGTTATAATTATTTTTTGGTAGCATTCGAAATCACATATTTCTTGTCAAACTCTATAGAAGTTGCACGACCAACACTGATTAAGGGCTCATTTGTTTGCATCCTAAAAGTATAGAAACATGCTCTTTTACTTTTTTTTTGTGAAGGTGAAAAATTATACTTTTAGTAATATTTAAAAAATCATACTCACTCTGTCCTGTAGACTTACTTTCCTTTTCCGTCCGTCTTATATTTAGGCCACTTTCCCTTTTTAACAATGGTGTAGAGAAAATTGGAGTCATATGCCCTCATGTAATGTCATGTTTTTATAATCTCAAGAGAAGCTCTCCTACCAATAAATTGTTATATGTCTCAATAAATAGCAACTATTATAGATTAATTGTTGTGTTTTGCTTCGCAAGCAATAATTTTTCTTTCATAAGCATAAGTAATTACCTAGATTATCTTCAAGATAAATTAAGATATAAAAACTTCAAGTTAAAAATTATAAGTATTTGTGCTTAGCTAAGAAGCTAATGATATCGAAAGTAAAATAATTATGTATTCATTGTCAAACAAATATATAGTATAAAAAAAGAATATGATTAAAACATGAACAAATCTCTTAAAACTACACTAAAAAATTTGTTGTTCTCTGATATATAAATTGTTATAAAAAATATAGTTATCTTGTATTTGTTAAATATAATCTTCAACTTGAGGAGAGACAAAAAAAAAAAGAGAAGAAAAGGGTGATAATTACGATCCTATT
>MKEJ01057049.1:0-10646 GCA_001753735.1 Embelia ribes
TTTTTTTTTTTTTTGAAAATATATCTTTTTTGCTTATTCCGTAGAGAAATCAGTGAAAAGGATAAAGGCTCTTCTGTGGATTGAGAATAACGAACAAAATTATGAGATTTGTTTGCCACTTGTCCAAGTAAAATTAGGGCAAATTAAAAAATGTGCCTCCAAATAGTGAAAAATCCCCAAATCTAGGTTAATTCGTTTCCCCAAAAACTGATGGGAGTATATATAATAATAATAAAAAAAATTGTATAAGAGTTCAAATTTTCTTCTTCAGTTACCCTACTCCAATTAAAAAAACCAAATAACAACAATAATAAAATAAAAAAGAACCTCTTTCTCAGCTCACTCCTTCCCCAATTAATAAAACCTAAAAGCCCAAATAATTTTCCAATCTACAGAAAGATTATATCTATGTGCTATGCTACTATGTGTTACTTCGGTGAATCTCAGACACACTATAAATACTTCAATATCGAACTATAGAAACCATTCCAGAGAGACATAACCTAGGGATACATTTAAGTACTTTTTTCGCAAAACAAATCTCTCTCAATATCTCTCTCTCACTCTCTCTCTGGTGATGGCAAGAAGTACAGATCCATTGGTGGTGGGGAGAGTGATAGGGGATGTGATAGATGACTTCTCTCCGAGTGGTATAATGAGCATAACTTACAACTCCTCAAACAAGCAAGTCTTCAATGGCCATGAGTTTTATCCCTCTTCTGTCTCCATTAAACCTAGGGTTTGTGTTCATGGTGGTGACATGAGGTCCTTCTACACCCTGGTGTGTATATATATCTATCTATATCTATCTTCTCTTCTTGTATTTCTTTTTCCATAATCTTTACTTTTCTTCATTATATATAAACATATAGTGCTAGCTTATTTGATTGCATATTTTAAACTCTATTTTTTCCTTTATTTTGTACAAAAGCTGATATGCATTTGCCTACTAAATTTTTAAACGAAGTTTCGGTTACTATTTTGATATTAAAAAGTTAGAAATCAAAAGTTAGATATATTTAGTTCTTTTTATTGTCAAAAATACAACGAACCATCACAAACATGTGAGCAACTTTTGTTTGTGAAGATATTAGTGCTACATAACAGGGTTTTCAATTATAAGGGCATACCCACTGGTTCACTCCTGTCATTTTTTAAAAATTCATTTCTCGTATTAAAAATTACCCACGCCAATCTTTTTATAAAATTTTTAAAATATATTTACAATAATTATATATTGTATAATAATAAATATAAAAATATACTTTCTTGAATCTTAATTAGGGTTTCATAATTTTTGCGGGAAAAAAAAATTATTTAATAGATGAATTGGGAATGGTAGACTTTCCTTTTAAAATATTTATCGTAGCATTTCTGATTTTTTTTTAAAAAAATTGAGAATTATAAGAACACTGAAGTGTTACATTTCTTTATTTGATTTTTGAGAAATCAAACGAGTGAGAAATATTATTTAGAAAGCCGGGCGGGAATGCTCTATAATTGAGCATTGTTACAATTGTCCATATATTACAATCAATTTACGACCAATATAAATATTTACTCTTGCAAAAATTATCTCCAAAGGGCTAACTTTTCACTCAACCTGCGGCAGTGATGTAATATAACAACTACATAAGTATTTTATTGCAACTAACTACTTTATGACAAATAATTTATTTAATATATGATTCTAAGCGTTACAATTTTTATAGAATTTTTATCTGTAGTGATAATGATTAAGACAATGTCGTTGTTGTTATCTTCTTTCTTGTTTATTTGCTGTTTTCGTACTCTTATATTTTCTGTTTTGGGGAGCATATAATACAACTGTTTTTGATGACAGGTTTTTGGGGTCTAATCTGATATACACTCACTATTTTACTAATATATGATTCATTTTTGTCAGTAAATATGTCAACAACTACAAAAAAACTCAATTTCAGTGGAAAAATGTTCAAGCATTCAATAATTTCGTGGCCAAAATGAAATTATATTTACTGAATTTTTATCTCAAAATTAATAGAACCAGAACGGAGGCGGTGATGTAACCAAGAAAATGTTTTTCTTTTTGGGGGTTTGAACTTATTATTCATTTCATTTCTTTTCTTTTTTTTTTCTTCTCATTTTCCTATTTTCTTTTTGGGAGCTTAGAGCATTATTGTTTCCGATGAATTATTGAGGAGTTAATCTCATGTGACTCTCGTGTGCAGATTATGACAGACCCAGATCACCCTGGACCTAGTGATCCATACCTAAAGGAGCACTTGCATTGGTATGCCCCTTCTAATAGAAAAGCAGTTTTCTTTATCGATTATATAATGTAAGTGTATATATCCGGAATTTTAAATAATCTCGGTCATGCCACTAACGTGCATCCATATATCTAAGGAGGATCAAACAACTAACAATTATGTTTTATTCATAAAAGCTGCTTTAAATGTACGGAAATACAAGCAACATCCAACTAGTGTTATTATCATGTTTTATGACTTTACATCTCCAGCTCAAATTTATTCTCTTTCAGTTCCACTTTATTACTCTTTTAGTCTCTTTAGTTTACTAGGCCTTACAGTTTGTCTCATCAAAATACATAAATCAAAATTTGAGTCAACATATATACATAATTATATGTAATTTATACATTTTAAATATATATAAATAATGTATATAATATATAATATGTATAGATAATATATTATAATATATATTATATGTATAATATTAATATTATATATATATTATTTTTTTTCTTGCCGAGTCACATTTTGATTTCACCTGTTAATAAGAGTTATTGTATGTGATATATATACAACTTTTAATTAAAATCAATTAATTATATTGGGAGGTAATTAGTGTATTTACTTGTTTACTATATTTTTCTCGCAATTTCAACTTGATTATTGAATTTTATGGCGAATTTTATTGTTCTTGATGGTAATAAATTTATGAATTTATTTTTCATTAATTTTGTGCCAAATTATAATGCATAATTATAATTGAATTTATGCATATTGGTAATTTAAACTTATGAGCCAAATCCCCAAGAATAACTTTTTAATATCTAAGTACTTCTGAAATGGTGTTCACCAAATATATATATATATATTTGGATTGAAAGTGCTTGTCTAGAAGTTCATTCTTCAAATTCCATTTACAAATAGACTTTTACAAAGTTTGTCCCAAATACACACAAATTATGTAGTTTTAAATTTCATATTACTAAAAAAGGTTGTACTTTTTCTTGTATTTTACAATATAGAATATTTAGATTTTTATATCAAATAATTCTTTAATTAGTTACAAATAGTCGCTCCATAAATGTATAGATTATTTTTCTAACAAGTGCACTAGGGAACGATAAAGTTTTATTCAGTAAAAAATTGAGTATCAATCTAGGGCTTCTAACAAGTTCTAAGGTCCTAAGAAATTTCTAACTATACATTTGTAACTTTGGAATTCACTTTTGGTTATTAAACTAGCTAAATTACGCTAACTCCTAAATGTTCCTTGGTTGGTCTCTATACGAGAAAAGTGTGGCTAACGAATAACTAACACTTATCAAATATAAAATTCAATAATAACAAGTAAAAGTCTTACCTAAATGAGAAATCCAATATATTATTTTCTACCCTAATTCCCCTAATAGATGAGTTCCACATAAAATTTTTCTACAAAATCACTGATGTTTATAATTTGGTTTATTTATAACTAGGCTATCATTGGGAGTTTGTTAGACTTCATAACTACACTTGAATAATTTCTAAAATATCTGGATAGGTTGAAACCCTATATTTTAAACTAAATCAATTTTGGATTAAGATTTATAAAAAATATATTCAACAATAAGGATGTTTGTGGATTCCACTAATTAATTTTCATCCCCTAGGTAAGAAGAAATTTAGCATAGCATGACAACATTAAACATAACAAAATTCAATGGAGAAAATATTATTGATACAATTGCAACTAATTATGTCAATAATTCAATATCTTAATTAACAAAATAAAATTAACTTGCAAACTTTTATTAACCAATAGTAGCAAATTCTCCAAAAGTTGATCAAACTGTAGCCAACAATCACCACACCCATACATTCTTGCAAAACACAAAAGATGAACAAAAATAAAGAAATAGAAAATGATGATGTGGTGAGCTGATGCGGCCACAACCCTTCAGTACAACTCTCACTAAACCAAAATAAGAAAAAAAAAAACAGTAAATGGTAATGAGATGCCCACTTGCTCCCTCCGTAGCCTTCCTCTATTTCAACAAAACAAAAAACAAAGAAAAGTCAACGAAGCCCCATGATTAATGATGGGCCAATAGAAGATGAAGGATGGAGTGTAACATGGGGGGTGGTGAATTATTCACGGAAATAGGAATTTGAATGTATAGATAGGATAAGATAGGATTATGTTGTAAACTAGGTTGTTCTACTTTTTGAGCTGTCTGATGAAAGTATATTAGAACTGTGGGTCACTCACTATGCTTTTTATTCATCAAATTATTGGGTCTTCATCTTTGATCACAATTCCGCAACAAATCTTATAAGGTCGTAATTTGCCATTTTTAATTTCAATTAATTAAAATGCATACGAAAACCCGCAATACCGAAATACCAATGGGGACACTAAAAATTTTGGCCAATAAAATGTTTTATGAGCCCAATTAAAAATTACATAACTTGACTTATTATAATGGTCACATGTAATAAAGTTGTACGATTAACTATTTGACCCATCAAATTAAACCACTTTTGTTAAGGATTTTATAATAATTAAGTACCTATTTAAGCTTAATCATATATTTTAATTAGTTTCTCTAAAATAAATAGAGTTAGATATATTTGTTAATTTTATATGATTAAAACCTTTTTATAAATTTCAAATGATATGAAATTTATTCAAAAGCAAAGGTTGTTTTAGTAATCGCATTTCAAAGGGCAATTATGTAATTTTCCCTTATCGTAAAGAACTAAGAGTGCATGTGCATTTTGGTAAAGTAGTCGCTTCCAAACGCTATAAATAGGAGGCCATTCTATCATTTCAAAATACAATTTGAAGCTTCAGAAAGCTAAAGAGAAGCCAGAGCTCCTATGATAAGTATCGAGCCGATACTGAACTCTTGCCCCAAGTTCAAGCAATTCAAAGATCAAATGCCCAAGTTCAAATCAAGATCTTCATCAAATTCCACTAGTCGATCACAAGAAGCCTTTGAAGCTGCGAATCGAGTGTTTTTCAAATTTCTACATATACAAGAAGCTTACAAACCACAGATTAAACGTTTCAAGCAAAATCCAACATTTGATCATGAAAAGCATATAAAGTCGCTAATCAAATACTTATAGAAATTCAATGATCAAATCATGTTATTCAAGTTCAAGAAGAAGTTGTGGAAGTCCTGGGACAAAATCATCCATTTAATTATTCAAAGAGAATAATAAAAAAAAGTGGTTTTTATTATTGTAAACTATTGAAGATTGTATCCGCACTATATGATATTAATGAAGATTATATTTGTCGCATTATTTTTCTAATATTAATTTATAGACCGTAAAAAATGGCATTGAAGCTCGACTATTTAAAGACTTCAAATACTTCAAGATCCAAGCATTTGGAAGAAGACAAATTTAGTTTAGTCTGAAGCATTGGAGTAATGACTTGTGATAAGGCACGCAATATTAAAATCATCGATCTATTTCCAATCTTTAAATCAACGCAAGCTCCTAATTATATTCAGATGGAGACTTCGACTTTCAAAGAAGATTGACAAGAGAAAATTGGACAAGCAATTGAAGAAGATATAGTGACCACTTTCGAAAAGACTTTGTCACAATCTATGGTACCTCATGAGCCAAGGTAAAAGTTGAATCCCAAAAAGAATAAGAAGATACAAGTGGTTCAACCATTTTCCTGAGTTTCTCGCTGACAACTTTCAAGCAAATTATGGAAAAGCTGCCATATTTCAAGATATAATGCTTGTCATCACAACCAATACCATATTCTTGGAAGAACAAGTTAATACCTTGACAAAGATTGTAGAAATGCTTACAAAGACAATTTAAGACCGTGATGCACATTTTGTTGCCTTGATAGGCAAAATGGGAAACCAAGCTAGGTGTTGTTGAATATTCAAACAAATAATATTAAGGGAGTAAGAACTTGCAAATTTCAACCAATGGCCCTTTTTCTGTTGATCAACTCAAAGAACTAATCCTGTATAAAGGGACCATTAAGTTGTCTTTAACATATGCCAAGCATTATGCTTGGTAAATCAATCAGTTGAGGATGCCGATAAGCTATTAACTTCCAAAATCCCAACAATTTGATAGTAAGGTCAATCCAAAGGAACACATTGCCCACTTCATAAAACATACAGCTATGCAGGAACCAATCGAGATTTACTTGTAAAGTTGTTCGTTCGAACATTGAAAGGTAATGCCTTTGATTGGTATTGTGATCTTGAGCCTGGCACGATCGATTGTTGGGATCAAATGGAGCGGGAATTCCTTAATTGCTTTTACAGCACCCGTTGCACTGTTAGCATGATCAAACTCACTAATTCTCCCTAATGGAAGGATAAACTTGTCATTGATTATATCAATAGATGGAAAAGTTTATGCTTCAATTGTAAAGATAGGTTGTGTGAAATGTCATCAATTGATATGTGCATTCAAGATATGCACTGGAGCTTACAATATCCTCAAATGGATAAAACCAAGAACCTTTAAAGAATTGGCCACACGAGCACATGATATGGAACTCAACATTTCTACACATGGAAGCCAAGGCCCTTCGATTCAATATACGAAAATGATTATGATCAAGCAAGATAGGAAAAAATGGGTTAATAGTACGCCAAAGACCGAAAAGAAAGTGAAATTGATCGTGACTGCCAGTCCATATGAAGTTGTTGCAACTATTAAATTCAACACCAATTTAAAGAAGAATAGAACAGGTAATCCTAATTACAATCACAAAGCCATTCAAAGGAGGCTCTCTCTAAAAGAAATGCAAAAGAAAGAGTATCCTTTCCCCGATAAAGAAGTTCCAAGGATACTTGACGACTTGCTAAAACTTAACCTTATCGAACTCCCAGAAACAAAGCGACTAGAGGAGTAAAAAAGGCTTGATGATCCAGATTATTGCAAGGATTATCGTATAGTTAACTATTCAACTTAACGCTACTTTATCTTGAAAAAAATGATAATGCAACTAGTTGGGCAAGGAAAGATATTGCAAGAAGAAGAAAAATAGGTGACAATTGCTAACCAGACTGTTGTGGTATCACATGAGAAAAGTTGTATGATGAACCAATTTGGTTAGTAATTGTGGACCTTTATATATACGAATATCTTGTCCGGAATCATTAACTCTTTATAGGCAATCTTCGAGTAACGAGGACATAACACAATAGAAGTCCACAAGTCAAAAGATGAAGAAGAGTGGACTTTAGTTACGAGTAAGAAGAAAAGTAGATCCTTCCCAAAATAGCCCAAATTTGGCCAAGTTGACCAAAATATAGAAGTTTCCCGCACAAAGAATCAAAATGGACATTGTGATTTTGATATTTGTAATTGCAATGGTTGCTTATAAGACCATTAGAACGATATATATGATGATAGCTAAGCCAAGAAGAATGAAAAGAAGAAGGGAAAGTCATCTCAACAACTTCTTAAATAAAGATATCAATTTGGAGATCCGGAAGTTGGACTACTTGAAGAGCCTTCTGAAAAAATTCAATTATTATGTTCTCTATTAACAACATGATAACTTGTTGGAGATAATAAATGATAATTCTTCAGCATATGTAGTTTCATGCAACTTGGCAAAATGCGAAGATACTTCTGAAAATGATGATGAATCCCTTCCATCTACCAAGCTAGCATTGCAAAACAATATAAGTCATGGTGTTAATGATGGTTACACATATGCCATCGTGATTACTTTTACATATAAAGACCTATTGCTTGCTCCAACACCTCATAACCGTCCTTTATTCGTTGCTGGCTTTTCATAAAAACCAAAAGTAAATAAGATCATTATAGATGGTAGTTCAGTTGTTAACATTTTGCTTGTTCGCATGATGAAAGAAATAGGGATTTCTGCAGATGAACTTTCTCACAGTTGTTTGATGATACAAGATTTTAACCAAATGGTCAAAAATCTATTGGAGTAATTCTCCTAGACTTACTCATTGGCGGCATGTCATCAAGTGGGCTACTTTATGTTATCAATGCTATGACATGATTCTATAATATGTTATTAGGGCGGCCTTGCTTGCACGAAAACAGAGTCATTCCATGTACTCTTCACCAGTGCTTCAAATATTGTTAAGATAATACAATAAAAAATGTTATAAATCAATGCACTGTGTCTTGGTTTATGAATAAAACTTGAGAATCACTCCTATTAAAGCTCACAAATAAGCATGCGAGCCAGTCTCGAGGGGTATATGTAAAAACTAAAAATTCTGGCCAATAAAATATTGACACGTATCTTATTAGCTCGATTAAAAATTACATAAATTGACCATTTAGAATGGTCACATGTAATAAAATGGTGCGATTAACTATTTGATCCATTTAATTAAACTACTCTTGGTAAGAGTTTTATAATAATTAAGTACCTATTTAAGCTTAATTATATATTTTATTTAATATTTTAAATTAAATAAAGTTAGAAATATTTGTTAATTTTATATGATTAAAACCTTTTTATAAATTTCAAATGGCTTGAAATTTATTCAAAAATAAATGTTGTTTTAGTAATCTCCTTTCAACGGACAATTAAGTAATTTTCTCTTATCGTAAATAAGTGAGAGTGCAAGGGTATTTGGGTAAATTAGTTGCGACAAATTCTTATAAATAGGAGGCCATTATTTTATTTAAAAACACAATTTGAAGCTTCAAAAAGCTAAAGAGAAGGCAGAGTTCCTACGAGAAACGTCAAGCTATTTCCAAACTCTTGCCCTAAGTTCAAGCAATTCGAAAATCAAATGCTCAAATTCAAATTAAGATCTTCTTCAAATTCCGCAATTTGATATGCAAGAAGCCTTTGAAGCCACGAATCGAGTGTTTGCCAATTTCAATATCTATAAGAAGCTTTCAAGCCATAAATCAAACGTTTCAAACAAAGTCCAATATTTGATTCACAAGAAGCATATAAAGCCATGAATTAAATGTTTATAGAAATTTAACGATTACATTAAGTTATTCAAGTTCAAGAATAAGTTGTGGAAGTCATCGGACAAAAATCATACATTTAGATGTTAAAAGAGAATAATCAGAGGAGTAGTTTTCATTATTATAAACTATCGAATATTGTAACCTCATTATATGAAATTAATGAATATTATATTTGTCGCATTATTTTTCAGTCCTAATTTATAGATCTTCAAATTTGTGCGTTACAACCACAAATTATGTGCGTTAGATGCAAAGTAATTGATATTATTGCTCTAAATTAAACTTCTATTTTATACATTTTTATAGAGCAATCAACAAACATATCTTTTTAATTTCTCATTTAATTTAATTTCCATTTTTTGTAGTTTCATTTTAACATCCACTTTGAAATATTGAATAATAACTTTGGTTGGACTTAAAATATACATTTGAGGTTTATGTGATATTAAAAAAAGAGATTAAATTAGGTCTATGAATGACGTGACAGTTAGATACAGGTAAATGAATTTTTTCATAATAAATGGTTGTTGATTCAAAAATTTTACAACTGTCAATAATTACACATACTGATATGACAACCTTCGTTACACTTATAGGCCAAATGTACACAGGGGTCCTAAGGAATGAAACTTAAAAAACATCCACTTTCTCTTTTCTCTAGACATTAAGGATTAAAGTTCTAAAAAAATAAAAGATTTTATGGTTAAAATCGTAACTAATGGGACTAAATACTAGCTTGAACAAAATACGAGGGTCATACCTATATTTCTTCTAATTATTATGCTATTGGCATCATTTTATCCCATATTATTAATGCTATTGGCACCATACTAATAAAGTTTGATTTAATTTATTATATTGGCACCACACTAATTAACGCTAGTACCACATATTATCTTCTTCGTATAAACCCTAATTAAATCAATCAATATACTCTCTCTCTAATATACATATTTTATCATCTTTTAAATACGTTAGTGAAGATTTTGATGATCAAAGATATATTCTTTAATAAAACTAATATACATACATACATACATACATACATACATACATACATACATACATACATACATACATACACACACACACACACATATATACATTTCAATTTGTGTCTATATTGTTTGAACTTAGAATTTGCTCAATACCCAAAAGAAAGGGTTCAATATTTTATTTGAATTGATTGATTAAATACAAATTATTTGATGCCCTCCAGAAATTGCCAATACCCAAAACGAAAGATTATTATTTTTTATATGGGTTGGGTAATAGATACATAATTGATTGATTCTCAGAAGAAAATTTGAGAATTTATTTATTCTTTTGATGGTTTGTAAAATGGTGTTGAAAGTGTGAGTGATTAGTGTTTATGTTATGAAATATTTTAAAATGCTAAGAATAATATTGATGGAGATCAAGAAGGAAGATTCTGATATTATAATTAATTTATTTATT